>PVIY010021478.1:0-42377 GCA_004026745.1 Myrmecophaga tridactyla | reverse complement strand
ACAGCAGTGACCAATCCTAGATCGCCACCCGTCCCTACTAGCCACTCCTTCTTCCAAAAGCATATATATACCCAGCCCTCTCAATAAAACTTTGCAGCTTGATCAGAATATTTGTCTTGCTGTCGTTCTTCGTGTCTCTTGTCCCATACCATTCTTCCCTCACAGGAGTTAGAGCCTCGGTTGATCGTCCCGCGGGCCGAGACAGCCCTCTAGTTTCCCTCCTAGCCCTAGAAGACATTTATCCATCATTCACAGAACTTTTCTAAGAGAACCTCAGAATCCTCCTCAACAACAACACTCCAGAAAACCACTATTAATGTTTCAGAGCCACCCCACAAGTCAAACTCTATTTGTGATCTCTCTTCAACTAGTGAAACAACTATTTGCTTTAATTATATTTTCCCTTTTTTTTGGGGGGGGGGGCGTATGTGAAATATAATCAATAGCCCTGAAATACAAGATGATTTTATTTTCTCCTAGCTTTCCAAATGTTATGTTATCCCTTTAGATTCTTTTATTTTCTTTGCTTTACATAGAAATTATCACAATGAAGATAGTGGGAATGGGAAAGCATCATATTGTATATTGACTCTTTTTTTTTTTTTTCACATGGGCAGGCACCAGAAATGAACCCAGGTCCTCTGGCATGGCAGGTGAGCATTCTTGCCTGCTGAGCCATCATGGCCCACCCAGTATATTGACTCTTAAAATGAAAAAATTTGTGGCATTATCCAAGTCTGATTGTCCAAAGGTATTTTATACCCCATCCACCTAATAGCCATCAACAGAAATTGAATGTCCATTAGTATGAAAAAATTCTTTTGAAATGTCTTTGCAAAATATTTTTTAGTGTACCATTTTGATCATTAGTTCCTTACTTTATGAAATTTGTTTAGTTTTTGGATTTTCCTATATATGAAAGGTTTAAATTTTTTTTCTTGTCCATTATAACATTTGGGTTTGTTTGGGATTTTTTAGAGTCTCATCTTTTTCTACATATATGTACGTGAGATGAAGAGAGAGACAAGGGTAGGTAATACAGAAAGCAAATCTCTTTTTTTTATTTTTTTGGCATGGGCAGGCACCGAGAATTAAACCTGGGTCTCTGGCATGGCAATGAGAATTCTGCCTGCTGAGCCACCATCTCACCACCTGCAAATCTCTTTTATTCTTAAACTATTAAACATCTACATTTCCCTCGCCAGTGTCCTACCTACCAGCATTTATGATCAGAGACTGGCTTGACAGATTACCTTCATTTGTGTCTAGCTGTTGCTAGGCTATCACCATGGTATCAAGGCACTCAGGCAAATATAGGATCCTGAAAACAAATATATAGGACAAATATTTGTCCCTAGCCCCCTCACCTCTACTGTCATCTGGTTGAGTAGTTCAGCATTAAAATTCTGTGTCAGAGTTACTTCCCAAGCCATAGAAACATCAAAAAGGCATCCTTTGAAAAACAAATGATTGCATCCCATAAAAATATAATGATGTTATATTGCCATTTACAAAAGTCATCACTAATCTTGTATCTAGACTTTGTAATGATTGATATATCCTGAATAGTAACAGTTATTGAATTTTTCCTCTAGCAATATAAAATACCAGCAAAAGGACTGCTCTATTAATTACAATATTTATGCTTGTGCAATGGAAAGGAATGGCACCTTTTTGTTTTATCTCAACAGTTAAAGTTTTTTTCAAGTAGTTTTTAACTTTGTTAATTCTAATAGATGATATTTTAGTTTGCTAATGCTGCCAGAATGCAACATACCAGAAATGGGTTGGCTTTTATAAATTTATTAAGTTACAAGTTTACAGTTCTAAGGCCATAAAAACGTTGAAACTAAGGCACCCAAAGAAAGATACCTTTACTCTGAAGACAAGGTCAGTGGCATTCGGGGTTTCTCTGTCACATGGGAAGGCACATGGTGACGTCTGCTGGTTTTAACCTCCTGGCTTCTCCGCTTCAAATAGCTTCCCTGGAGGTATTTTCTTTCTGCATCTCCAAACATCTCTGTCTGTGTTGGCTCTGAGCTTTTTCCAAAATGGTTCCCTCTTAAAGGACTCCAGTAAGTGGATTAAGACTCACCTTGAATGGTGGAAATACATCTCCATAGAAACAACCTAATCAAAATGTCCCGCCCTAAATAATAGGTCTGCCCTCACAAGATGGACTAGGAAAAAGAACATAGCTTTTCTGGGGTACATAACACTTTCAAGCCAGCACAGATTATTTCAGCAAAATGATATCATGTAGCTTTATCTTTAAAAGTGGTTTAAAAATATAAACTGCTCTCCCAAATTTTACATCTTAGTCCTGTTATTTCCTTTTCCTCTCCGCATATACATAGTAAAAATTTATTTAATCTAAAGGGAATGGCTAGATTTTCTGAAAAGTGCCCATCAACACTATCAAAATATGTTTATAAACTGGATGTATCACTCATTTACCCAAAGAGTAGCATAAATATCTGTTTTTAGAAAGCTTTGCCCTAGGACTTTCTATATGATTGAGTTCTTAAGCAAGGCTATGATTAGAAAATAAACCACTTTTCCTCCTTGGCTGGTTCTGATGAGAGCTTTCCAACTTAAACATTGCGTTTGCACACTTCTTGCATTCAACGCATGTGCCCAACCAAAAGCCCTTTCTGTTTGTAGTATGTGAGCTGTACTATTTATAACCTGGTTCACAATACCAACTAGAGCCAGTAAAAGGTATGTATTTCATATGCAAATTTCCAGCAATAATTTTTACAAGTACATACAGTTGCTGTATATATTCAATATTGACATTTAAAACTGGTTGCATGGAGAAAATAGAACTAAAACTACACTTTTGTAGTCCTTAAAGACGTTTATTGCATAAATAAGAAAAATAAATAAAAGGTACAGAATGAAAGTAGCCCTAGTTTACAGACATTTTCACATAATGGGATTTGATGACCTTGTTACAGTAGCTGTTACGATAAAGAAACACTGTGTGACATAGTCTCTTCTACTTTGTCTCCAAATTTGTGTTTTCCCAAACAGGCTTCTTTGTCCCTTCTTTATGTTACCAGACTGTGATTCCCCTGATGTGGAAATGATTAATAGAGAAAGAAGAAACCAGGAGACCTTCATGCCTTCTTTTCACTGACATCTATTAATGGTTGCTATGTGCAAAGCACTGTCTTGGATACAAAGTTGAATCATATATTGAGAGTATTTTGAAAAGAATTTGTCTTCTCCACTATACAGTGGACTTCTTGGGATCTTATTTTGAAGACAGTGTGATACATCAAATAGATTAGACAGATCTACATTTAAATCCCAACTGCTCCAGTGAAGGTGATATTAGGCAAATTCCTCAAGTTTCTCTTTGATTTCTTGTAGAAATCGAGTTAGTCATGCTTCCTAGAAAAGTGACTTCTAGGTGCCTGAAAGTACCTATCACAGAGGCTGACATGCAAGGAATGCTGTTAAAGTAAATATGTTATTATAATGACAAGGCAAGGAAGCTAAAACTAAGTAACAATAAAGGAGCAACAGATCTGCAAACTCTAAATAGATGAACATCGATTATAAGAATAGGTATAAAGACTTCTTTTAGTATCTAGGATGATATAAGGCAAGAAAAGAGATGATTAGAGCCCACCTAGGGTATACATTTAAAAGGCAATGTTTAAAGGTGGACAACAAGTAGAGCTCACCATCTGGAAAGTTGTGGGTTGGATGGGAATGGGATTCACAAAATGTGGTCTGTGGTATTCAAATCAGGAGCTTGCATTAAAATCAGGGCTTTCCTCAGACCTAAGGAACCAGAATCTCTGAAGAGAGGCCCAGGAATTGACTTTTTTTAAAAATTTATTTTATTTATTAAACATACCAACATACAAACACATAGCATTCTTACCATATGATCATTCCATTTTATATAATCAGTAATTCACATATCATCACAGAGTTGTATATTCATCATCATGATCATTTCTTATAACATTTGCATCAAAGGAATTGACATTTTTAAGATGCTTCCCAGGTAATTCTCAAGCATATTCCAGTTTTAGATCCACTGGTTTTAGATCAATTTCTAAGGATCCACTGACATCTAGTTCTTAATGATGTGCAGCAGACAGAACATGGGCTTGGAAAACAGATTCAGGCAAACCAGAATGTGTAACATTTAAGCCAGCAAAAAATTTAGTCTATCCAATGGAAGATGAAAGGGGAGAAAAGTATAACATGTGCAGTACATGAAAAATATGGAATAAAATGGAAAAAATAAGTACTTGTATTACAAGTACAACAAATTTTAATAACTATCAATTAATTAAATTTACCAATTGAAAAACAAACTCTCAGGTTGGATTGAAAACCAAGATCCAATAATAAGTTGTCTAAAAGAGAAACTGAAATAAAAAGGACACAGAAAGTTTGAAAATAAAACATTAAAAAAAGTAGTAGAAAAACATGAACCAAAAGAAAAAAGGGAGAAAGAATCTTAATATCTTACAAAATAGAACTTAAGGTTAAAAAAGTTATCAGAAGGGACCAAGAAGGATTTTATATGCAGATAAAAGGAACAATAGAGCAAGAAGATATAACTATCAAAAACATGTACGCACCTAACAATACATTCTTGAAATATATAAATTATCAACTGAACAAAACTGCAGAGAAAAATGGAAGATCAAGTTATAGTCAAAGATTTTAACACATACCTTTCACAAATTGATAGAGCAAACAGACATGAAATATACATATTGAAAATTTGAATGGTACAATTAATAAGCTCAAGCTCTGAGGAATGTATAGAGTTCTGCACCCAAGAAATAGTTTAATAATAACCTAACAGTTATTAATAACAGCAGTTATTATAAAACTGTGTGAAAATGTCAGTATTTCACCATTTTTGACCTATAAATTTGGCAAGTTCATATTATTAAGCCTATATCTCGACTGTTGAATAGATCAAATTAGTTAATGTATATAAGACAACTAACATAAGGCTAACGCTAGCATAAAGACTAGCCTTCAGTCTTAAGTCTGAGTGCTTGCCTCAAGTATTACTTAATCATTAATTAATTGTAAATTAATACAATAAAATCCTGTTGTAATTGGATGAAATCCAAAGAATCCAGTCATATAGACTGTAAGGTAATGGTTTTTTGCAAGTTTAACAACAGCCTGCCCAGTGTGGGTCTGTGCAAGCTAGCTGGTGAGGGATTCTGGGACTCCAGCCGTCTAAGTTCATCCATCTCAGTTGTGATTTGATGCCACCTGGTGGCAGTGGCTTGTTCAGCTTCAGTAATATTGGGGACAATTCTGAGGTCAGAGGAGGCCTGACCTCAGAACTTGCAGAATAGCATCTGTGATTTGGAGAATCTCCCAATCAGGTGGTCAGATTCAGAGATTCGGCTGGTAGAATGCCGTGGACCAGGGACTCACCTTTCTCTTCTCTTCTTGAGACAAGCTTGCCTGTCTTTCCCCCACCTGCACTACCTTGCCTTCAACTCCAAGACCTCCAACCCCACCCCTAGCTCGGAACTTTACTTCCCAACCCCCACTCTGGCCCTGGCCCTGTTCTCAAACAGGGGCTAGGCAGGGGATCTGAGCCAGTTGCCAATTCTGCATTATATCTAAAATTACATTTTTGATGAGTGCGGTATCATGGAAACGAATAAGCAACATGGTTTTGCTGTGCTTACCAAAGATCCCTTGACTACTTGACAATGTAGTAGCACCCTATTTTGTATTTCAGAACCTTCAATTACTGGTAGTGTTTCTTTCTGGTTGACTATAAAAAGCCTTAATTAGTTTGAGACCACTTGAAATTCAATCAGGAGAAAAGAGAAGACTTGCAAAGGTGAAAAATTCCATCGAGAGGATATTAAACCTGTTGCATGAATGCCTTGAAATTTTTAATTAGCATTTGCCTTTTGTGGATGCTCTCTTATTACACAGCAGTCTCAGAAATAATTTGGGGTTTTCTTTGTTAAATTTCTTGGTTTCCTTCCTTGCATAAGCCTGTGGCCTTGCTCTAGTGTCCAGTGTCCTGGACAAGAGACTGGCC
Organism: Myrmecophaga tridactyla; assembly: GCA_004026745.1. Taxonomy (NCBI): domain Eukaryota; kingdom Metazoa; phylum Chordata; class Mammalia; order Pilosa; family Myrmecophagidae; genus Myrmecophaga; species Myrmecophaga tridactyla. The sequence continues at coordinate 36,319 of PVIY010021478.1, read as the reverse complement.
TCCTGGAAGCTGCATGGAGAGGTAAGTCTCTAAAGGGAACCAGTTAGGGGTTCTGTTCTATCTCCATCCCTCTTCCTGGCATCCTCCCAATTCTGGGTTACTTCTGGATCACTCAGACCAAGTTGGAGGTAGGTCTATGAGCCAGCACTGCTGAGAGCAGCAGAACTAGTGTTTTTGGATCAGAGTCTTCTTGGCTGGGGCTGCTGAATGTCACATTTGTCCCCAGTGAAATAGTGAAGCACCAAGCTGAGTGTTGGGTTTTGGTGCTAGAAAAACTTGATGCTATGATTTGTTGCACGGAACAGAGGAAGGCCTCAATCTGGCCATAACCTAGCTTTCTGGCCTGACTTTTACTTCTGTCCTTCCTCTGCTTCCTGACACTTGCTTTTTCACTTAAAAAGAGCTCTTTATAGCTTTCCAAATATGCCTGCAGTTTCCTGCCTGTGCTGCTGCTCACGTTGTTGTCCCGTCCCCCATCCGCCCCCTGCAACCCCCCCAACCCCACCCCCCGCTCAGGATGCCCTTCACCCAGCCTCCATGGGTCAGAGCCCCACGTGGCTCTCACGGCCTCCCTGATCTCTTCTGGCTCCTTGTCATGCCCCCACCCTGGGCCCCTCCTCTGGTGTCGCCTTCTGCTTTATATTACAGTTGTCCGGGTCACGATGGATTCCTCAGACTAAAATCTCTGTGAGATCAGAGACCTTGCTTATCTGTTTCCTAATTCCCCCAAATACTCAAAGCTTTGCGGTCAGAGGCATTCAATAAATATTTGTTTAAGTTTCAAAGCTTTTGTCCCATTAAAGCTGGCCATACCATTTTCTAAGAGGTCTCGCCTTCTTCACACCCCCCGCAACTGCTGAGTCCTATATTTAGGAATCAGTGGTCTGACCCACCTCTCTCTATGACTGATAGGAGCCAGATTCTATTGCTGCATGAATGCTTTGAAAGTCAGGCATTGGGTAAGCACATTTGCTCACCCTAATCTGGACTCAGGTCCCTTTGGCACCTGAAGCAGTATACTTTGTTACTTACCTAATGTCAAGGCTGAATGAATGTAGTTTCCATAAGTACAATGCTTGCTTACTGAAGATATGATTGCGATACACATCTCATGAATTTGCAATTAAAGAAGGTGTAATTTATGTCTTAATTTTTAATTTAATTTTTAATATTTAAATGTTATTAAGTCATTGGCTATCAACTTGATACTATATATTTTATTGTATACACATACCATTTTCAAACTTCAGCATCTCACACAAAGAGAATTCAGGAAGTACCAAATGCTGAAGTCTTAGAAAATCACAGTATACAGTCATGTCTTGCCCCAAACTTGCTATGAATTTCCCTCTGCCACCATATACTCCACTCATTTCTGCTGATGCTATTGTTTTCCTCTTAAAAAATGTTTTTAATTTTATTGAAGGGAAGGAACCTAAGTTCTCTAATTTTCAATGCAAAATACTCAGAGGAAAGACACAGGCAAATGTGGATTATTGGATTCTTCTGACCCCTTTTCCCTCAAACTTCCACACTTGGCTCCCAAAGGGCAATTATTCCTTTTTACTTCCTGCTGATTATATAGGTCAGGAGGGTAATAAGGTCATTTATTTGAAAGATGTTCATTTGGTGTGTTTCTAATATTCTTGCTCCACGCCTGGCCACTCAAGACAGTATCACACTGAGGCTAGCATCTTTCTCCCACCACCAAAGAAAATGATGAAAAAGGGATGAAACAAGGGTAATTTGAGTCTGAACTTCCTGCCCCTAAATTTATCTTCTTCCCAGAGCTCAAAGGTTGTGTAGTTTTAGTCTTTTAAACCAGTAATGGCTCAGTAATAACTTCAGTCCTTTAAACCAATGACAGCTCAGTAATAACTAGTATCACATGCTTAGTATTAACTCAATAGATAAGCCTTCAAGGCGTTATTTTTTCAAAAACTTTATCGAATTCAGAAATTGTTCATGGCAAAATCAGGAAAGCAATTTACTATGCAAATAAAAGTGAAAGTTACACCATAATACATTATTAAGAAGACGCTGTATTAGATACATATATATTGCCATGGAAAATGGAATATTTGATTAATTGGTTGAACTGGGATTTCTTTCCTAAAAGACTTTCTTGGCACTTCCTTAGAGTTCACAGATTGAAGAAGTTCTGAAACTGTTTTTACAGAAAACCTCAGATCAAGCGCGTTTTGTAAGTATGTGTAGTGGGATAATGTTTTTGAGATATTAACCCATGTTTTTATTCTCCTTGTGTATTCTCCTGCCCTTCATCATGATACTTGCACTCCATAAATGGAGAAACCAAAGATAAGACCGAAGACTGCTCCTGTTGAAAAACTGGAGCTGGGGTATTTCTTTGTAGGAGTGAAGAATGTTCTTGTATGTTTAATATGCAAACCGCTTGCTTCGCTCATTAACTCACCCCGCCTGCTCCCTGCAGGCACTGGCATCACGAATCTCTGTTCTAGGCAGCCTTGCAAAGAGATGAGCGTGTCCCTAGTTGGGCCTGGCAGAGTGCTGCCTGCAGGGCACGGGGCACGAAATGATGGGCCGCTGAGCAGCAACCCACGTGGGCTGATGCCTCGAGGGCAGCAGTTTCTGAAAGAACCCTGGATGTGACCCTGGTCGGGGAGAGGGACTCCAAAAGGGTGGGGCTCAAAAAAACAAAGTAAATTATAAAAATAGTTATTTCATATAAAGATATCTGAACTGATTTGCACCACCACCTATGCCTCATCACCAGTGTGATTATTTAGCCCAAGGACCTAGTGACACTAAGGGACACATGTGATGGGGGCTGCTGGAGAATAACTGCTGGACTCATTGTACCTTTCCTCAAGGGTACAATGAAGTGAAGAGAATGGTTAGCATGGGAAGTGTGGTTTGGGACTGTCAGGAGTTGAATTGTGGGATCCCCCCAAAAGACATGTTCTAGTCCTAACCCTGGCCCTGAGGATGGGACCTTATTTGGAACTAGAATCTTTGTAAATGTGACTAGTTATGATGAGGCCAAAGTGAATTAGGGTGAGCCCTAATCTAATATGACTGGTGTCCTTATCAAAAGAGGGAAAGTTGGGCACAGACAGACACAGAGGGAAGAAGGCCACGAGAAGATGTAGACAGAGGTTGGAGCAATGTATCTACAACTCAAGGAACACAAAGGAAGGTAGGCAAACCCCAGAAGCTAGGAAGAGGCGAGGGAGGACTGTCCCTACAGGTCGCACAGAGAGCAGGGCCTGCCTGAAAACTTGATGTCACGTTTCCAGTCTCAAAACTGTGAGACAATAAGTTTCTGATGTTTTAAGCCACAGAGTCTGTATGACTTTGTTACGGCAGCCCTTGGAAAACTAAGACCTTCACAGATAACACACGCATGTATTTTAGAATTAGGTAGTGGTGCTTTTTAAAATTTCTGGTGGAGTTTGAATTTAATTTGAATTTTGAATTGGTGTTCTGTGGGTGTCTTCCAGACAGCATTAAGGCTGATCAAACGAGCCTTTGTGCTTTTCTGCTAAACTGTAAGTATAGGTGGTTTTCTCCCTCTCTCTCTCTCTTTCTCTTTTTCCATTAAGTGGAATAGAGAAAAAAAAAAAGTTCAACATCTAACTGTCACATGCCTATTGCTAGTTATTTCGGGAGTTCACTCACTTCATTTATAAACTATACAAATAGCAGCTATTCTGCTGAACTCTAACCTCATGCCAGCCACTAGCCCAGTGCTACACAGAACTGCCTGGTTTGTAACCACCCTGTAGGCTGGCGTCACCCATGCGGTGAATAAGGAAATGGAAGCTAAAAATTTAAGCAGCTTCCTAAGGTCTCACACTTAGTACATGTTGAGACCTGAGTTTGAATTCAGGTCCGTCTGACTTGATAACCCCTGTGCTACACAGTTAGCGAGAGCAAGAGCGCTACTGAGCAGGGCTGCCACTGAACCCCTTTTGGAAGGGCTGGCATCGTCCCACACGCAGTCATGATGCTGCTACAGTTTAGGCCTCAGCCCTTCACTCAGTCTGCTGGAGTGTCCAGTGCAAATGACACAGTCACAGCAGGGAAGAACCACTTGGTATACGTAATTCAGAAGGCAACAGGAGGGAGCCTCATTCTGAGGCTTCATGGCACTCATGTAAGAGCGTGATGGAAGATATGAGTAGACAGTAAACCCAAGTAATAGCAGGTAGGCTGACATAAGGGCTGTCTACAATGAAGGTATAAAGAAAACACTGTGAGAGCCCAGAGAAGGGCACTGTTACCTATGGGTAATAGTGGGATGGTAAAAACCATTTCATGGTGGAGGAGATATTTGGCAGGGCCTTGAAGGATGAATAGGAGTCGACAAGGAGACTGTGGGAGCATCATAAGTGAAGGCAGAAGGGTAAAAGTGCTCAGCCTGAGCAGGAAGGGGCTCTTAGAGTAGAATGGAATTTTCTGGAAGGAAGAGTATATTCTATTCTGGTCAGCACTACTGATGTTTTGAACAATTAAATTGGGAAATAACTAGGCTAAATAGGGAAATGACAGAAGAATTAGCACTTAGGACAAAATTGTGGGCCATGCCAGTTGCCAGCCGTGAATCTGGCACGTTATTAGGCCTTCAATAATTATTTGTTGTGAGAAGGAATGAATTACATGCCTCTCAGGACATTATTGTCCTCATCTGTTTTACAATGGGGTAGATTGGCATGGGCAGGCAATACACCTGTTGTGATCACGGGCACATCAGGTGACAAAATGGGAAAACACTATGTAAAGAGGAAGACTGGAAAGAACTTTATGGCTGCCTGATATTACTATTATTCCAGTGTTGGTGTGGTATGGAGGATGGGGCTTTAGGGGATTAAGGGATTAGGGGAAGACCTGGCATCGGGCTTGAGTCCAGGAGTTAGCTGCCTGCCTTGCCCTTATCACGGTGTAGCTAGTGCATGGAGCAGCCCTGCTCTCAACTTTTACCCTTTGCTTCCTCATTTGTAAAAAGGAGAAGGGGATGGGATGTATGGTAGCAAAAACAAATCATTTATTCCTTCAGCAAATATCTGTTGAGAATCCACTGTGCCACAGGCACAGCGACAGACACGTGGAAACACAGAGCTCAGACGTGGTCCTGCTCTCCAGCACTTGGGAAGACCCAAAGAAATAGCTCATTCCAGTGCCTGTGAGCAAGGCCTGTGTGACAGAAAAGGAACACTGCTTGGAGGTGTGGAGCAGGGGCTGCTAACCACCCTTTGGGAACACAGAGGGCCTTTGAGGAAGTGACCTAGCAGATGAGGACTAAAGGATGAGGGTGGGTGGGATGGGGTGATAATTTAAGTTAATTAAGTGAAATATACAGACTTTGTATATTTCAGCACTTGGTGGATTCTGATTTAAAAAGAAACGCACACACACACCAAAAACCTGTTTGGCTTTCGGTAGAAATAATACAGAAAGAGGAACCTGAAAACCGTTACTGCAAAGGAGAGTGCCGAGTACGACTGTGTGACCCCTGTGCTCGGGCAAGCCACGATTCCTATTGTCCTCAGTTTCCTTACCGGTAGAGTGGAAGAGTTGGCATCTATGATTTCTGAGGCCCTAGCAGGCCACAATATTAAGTGCATCCTTAGATATATTCACATTCACCTCTTAAAATACTTGTGTTGGAAATGAATAAGAAAATAAAGACAAATAATAAGGAAGGTTAGAGGGTATGGGATGTTTTAGGTGCTCTTTTTTACTTTTATTTTTGTTCTTATTTTTCTGTTTTTGGAGTAATGAAAATGTTCAAAAATCAGTTGTGATGATGAATGCACAATTATACGATGACGCTGCGAACCACTGATTGTATGCTTTACATGATTATATGGTATGTAAATATATCAGTAAAATTGCATTTAAAAAAAAATTGTGCTTTTCATCCTGTATAGCTTAATGTAATGCCTGGATACATCCCAGAGTATGTTAAGCAGATAATCAAAAAGTATTGGCAAAGTTCCTTAAGGGATGGGAGAAAAATTATGGAACTGTTAAACTTTACCATCCGGGAAACCCTGGGTACTGTGCCAAACATGAGGGACACCCAAATCAGTAGGCCAAGCCCTGGATCTTGAGGCTTGCTTTTGTGAAGCTTATGTATGTAGCGGAAAAGCTTAGCGTACCTATGAGCTATGCCTAAGAGTTACTTGCAAAGGACCTCTTTTGTTGCTCAGATGTGATGTGGCCTCTTTCTCTCTAAGCCCCACTTTGCAAGTGAAACCATTGCCCTCCCGCCCACTATGTAGAACATGACATACAGGTATGAAAGTCTCCCTGGCAGCATGGGAGATGACCCCCAGGGATGAGCCTGGCCCCGGCACCATGGGATTGACAATGCCATCCTGACCAAAAGGGGGAAAAGAAGTGTAACCAATAAGGTATCAGTGGCTGAGAGAGTTCAAATAGAGTTGGGAGGCCACACTGGAGGTCACGCTTATGTATGCTTCAGTTAGACATTGCTACCTATCATAACTTTTGCCAAACCCCAACCAAAACCATTTTCACCAATCCTAAAAAGTACCCTGAGCATTATATAAGATTCTACAAAGGTTCCATGCACTAGGGTAACTCTCCAAAAACTACAACCTCCAGATGGGTCCTTGGACCACATAAGTCCTGAAATGCAGAGGGGCCAGCCTCTCCAGAACATCAGCTAATTCCATCCCCCTATCCCATAGTATCGATGGTCCCTTCCAACATGAAAATGTTAGAATGGACATAGTCCAAATACCTCTAAAGAGTGGGAGAAGGATCAAAGTTGAGGTGATGGTGGAGCTATACAGAGAAGGTTAGGCTTAACAAATGAGTATGAGTGCTGAAATCATTATACTGATATTTCTTTTAGCCTCCAGCGCCTTAGAGCTAACCCATAACAAACTGTGAAATCTGCTCTACAGGTAATTGTTGCAATGTACTTTGAAATTTATTGCTTTTATGTATATATGTTATTTAAAGAGAAGGAGGAGTATAACAGAGAAGATAGGATTTAACAAATGAGTACGGTTGCTGAATCATTATATTAATATTTCTGTTGGTCCCCAGTGTCTTGGAGCAGCTAGAAGAAAACATGAAAAGTCGTTGAACTGTAACCCATACCAAACTTTAAAATCTGTTCTATAACTACTTGTTAAAATGTAGTTGGAAATTTATTGCTTTTTTTTTTGTATATGTGTTGGTTTTCACAATTTCAAAAAAAAAAAAAAAAACTTGTGTCGGCACTCAGAAGTTTGGGGAGAAAGGCCTGTGGATTCTGTAGCCAACTCCATACATACTTTTGGAGCATTGTTAACAGGAGACTTTTCTCTTCTTTTTCTGCTTAAGCCATAAAAATATGTAGGGAAGGGTGGAAAGAGGATAGTGACATAAGTAAATCGAGGCCTTACACCAGCTGTCTTATCTTTTTGGAGTGCACGGGCCGGGAACCAAACCCAGGTCTCCCACATGGCAGGTGAGAATTCTACCATTGAACTACCCACGCAGTGGGTTCCTACCAGCTGCCTTTTGCCATGACTTTTGTTTTCTGTTTTTTGTTTGTCTGTTTTTGGGTGCATGGTCTGGGAATTGAACCCAGGTCTCCCATATGGAAGGTGAGCATTCTACCACTAAACCACCTGCCAGGACTTTTAACTCCAGCATGACCTTGTTCTTCAGAAGGTGATGACTCTCATATTAGTCTGCAGGAGGAGGAAAGGTTACAAAAGCAATAGATGCTCATCGTGGAAAAGAAATCAAACATCACGCAAATATATAACGTGAAAAAGTGGAAACTCCTCTCTCCTCTCTACTATGCTTTATCTCAGGGGTAACCATTGACACCCGATATTTTCCAGACCTCTTTTTTTCACACACAAATATACCCACGTATATATTTTTCTTTTTTATCAAAATGGAATTACACTCTACGGAGATATACAGTTTTTTTCTTCTACTGAACAATATATCATAGACATTCTTGTATATCCATAAAAAAGAGCATCTTCTACTTTTCCAAAGGTTACACAGCATACCGCGGTATGTATCACTGATTTAGCTATTTTCCGAGTTCTCTCCAGTTTTTGTGCTGTCACGAATGATTCTGCAATGAACATTCTTGCACTTATTATCTTTGTTTGAGTATTTCTCCAGGATGGCGTCCTAGAACTGGTATTACTGGAGCTCGGGCTCATTGTTATGAGGTTGTTCCATTTTACAGAGAAGATTTTTGGCATGTCAAATAAAACTAATTAAAAACAAGCAACCACACACAAAAAATTATAAACTATTTGGTTTAGAAAGCCTTCTGAACCACAGCATGAAAGAATGTTTTAGAAATCCATCAATTACTAGAGCAGTCTATGCCTCTTTTTCCTCTGAGTGCCGGGGCAGCAGCTTTGCTTGCTCCCTCTTCCTGCCGGTCGCTGCAGCTGTGCAATCAGCGTGGGGCCGCCCGATTGCAGGCCCCGGGGCGGCCCTCTGGGCGCAGTGGCCCTGGTGGCTGCAGTGCCTCCAGTCAGCACTCTGGGCTCAGAATGAGCTACAGTTCAGATTGGCATTTGTTTTCTCAAGGGCTTGAAATCGAGCACTGGATTGCTGCAGTTTTCACTCTCCCCAATATTTCTTTGCAGAATCCTGTTGTGCAAGTCAGATATTTGACAAAAATCAAATCCTAATGGCTAGGTTGAGTGCTTAAAAATCTCAAACTGCTCAATTATTAAATAGTCCTCCTGCCCGGCACAAGCTCTCTGTAGCTTTTCATCAAAACCTGATTTTTTTCACACACAAAAAAGCTGTGGTGAGTCATTTATCTGTTCTCAAATCCACCAAAGGTAGATTTTTTTTTCTGCACACAAAAAGGTAAGCTCAACTTCCCAGCTTCCCAACCAAATGTCAGTTTTGAAGTTATTTTGCAAAGCTAGTTTTTCATTAATAATGTTAATTAATTACATTAATACAAGGTCCGGGGTGGGGGTTCCCCTGCATCCCCACTTTTGTCTCTCTTACTTTTCTGTTATGGGTATTCATGGAATCTGGATCCGCTAGTTAGTTCAGTTTGAAGTTGAAGGCTTGGCAAAATAATACATCTAGCAGGCAAAAAAATATAGTGGAAATGTCTCAGAAGTGACAGTGAAGTCTGTTGTGTTAAGTCTTGACTACTGAAAAGTCTCACTAAATATTGTCATGACAACTATAAATATATTTTAGCAATGATGAAAAACGTTAGAGTTAAAAGAGATCTGAAACCTAATGTCTGCCTGCCCACTACTCTTATACATATCTACATTATATATATATCTCCCATTCTTCATTAAATATTGTGTAATTTCCCATGTATGGCTTTATAGTTACTGCTTTGTGTGAGACATTATCTAGCTTTCTGGGCCAAGTAGCCAATTTTCTCCCTGCTGCATTTTACTGACATAAAATTGAAAATGGGTTCATTAGATCAGCTGAAGCAGCTCTAATTTGAAATATTGAAAAAATACATTTCTAATTAAGAAATCTCAATCAAGCAGACCTTTAAAACTCAAGTTGTTTTTTCAGGTCTTTATGAACCATGAACAATAACTCCTACTCACTTCTTAGGATTGTATTAGGCCTGAATTGTGCTTTTTTTTTTTTTTAACTCAGTTTTCTCCCCATCTGACATCATGTTTATTTATATTTCTTCATAAGATATTATTTTCATCACGTAGCACTTTTAGAACTATTATTTTTTTAAGATGCCAAAATTAGGTACAACTGTTCCAAAGCATTTATTTTCACCTTTAGGCACTATCTTCCCTTTCTCCTTAAAAAGCAAAAAACAAAAAAACAAAAACCCTCATATATATGTAAAACAACATTTGAAGGTAGGTAGTTTCTTCTCTCAGATAGGAATGACTTCCTTTTCGAATTTTTAAGAAACAGCCTACTTTATTAAGTAAATTCATCCAGTTATGCAAAACTAAGATACATATTTTTACAATAATACCCAAAGTCAGGTGGTAATTTTCTAAGAACCATGAGTTTTGAAAAGTGACCTATCAATTAACCACAGCTGCTTGCCTTGGATGCTATTTATTAATAAAATTATTGTATTTGACAAAATCTTCAGATTCAAAGAATATAATCTTTTCCATTTCTCTTATTTTCTTTCCTTAACTTCCCGAGCTGTCACTGTGAATGAAGGGTTACAAACATTACATCTAGTTCCCTCTTTCTAAAAAATTAACAAGGTCATTTTACATTTTTAAACCACTACAGCAGAGTTGTTTAAATGCAAAGTGACTTAAATGCTACTTTTAACTGTTCCTAATTCTTGTGGGAAATCCTGAATAACTGAACTAATGAAATGCATCTTTTTTTAAAAAAAATCTAATTATAGTTGTCACAATAAATGAGACTAAAACCGCTGTTAACTAAGTCAGAAGCGGTACTATATCATACGTGTATTTAATGTGCAAGTTCCTGGTAGAAATCGAGTGCCGCCACTCAATCTTCTGGGAATGTATGAATTAACCATTTTGCCCCAAGCGATCCTTCTCCCTTCCTCCCTCCGCCCTATTTTAAATGTAGATAGGGCGACCCAAGTCTTTTGAATTTGAAGGGCTGCTATCTCGGCCCCATTCTTTTCATCATCCTGTTTTGAATGACACTGAGCACGTATAGATTCTTTTATAAAGCAGCCCGTGGATGCAGGGCTTGGTGCTCCCGGCGCTTGCTAATTTTGCATAGTAATTAGTACTGACTTCCCAAAGTCTGCAATCCAAATGCAGCTCCAGAATGTTCCACGTCGTTCCTCAAAAGTCTTAGATTACTGAACCCTGCGCCTTTTGAAGGGGAGGACCTTGGAACTTGCATAATCACTAAATTTCCCATTGGAGGGGTCTGGAGGAGGATACGGTAGTCCCGAACTATACATTAATTCCAACCCTCGCCGCGAATGGGCAGCGAGAAGCCAGCATATGCCTTCTTTTAAAATCAATTCTACCTATTCACTGACCGCGCTGGGCTGGGACACATGGTCCTCTGTTGCAGCCAGTCAGCTGTGAGCAGCAGATGGGATCATTTGCATTTTTTCTTTTTATACTTTTTTTTTTGATCAGCAAATTAAAGGATTTTTGAGAATTTACATTCTCATTGTTTGCCTGAAATATAAACGTGGTTTAACTGTTGAGTTGGACATCCCTGGTTCTCCCCCACCCCCACCCCCACCCTTCCCCGGCAGATCACTGAGACTTTAAGAAAATAACCCGAAGTGTAGATTGCACGTATCAACTCGAAATCCACAGTCCGGGAGGCAGGGAGTGGACAGAATCAGTTCGTATTGAGCTGGTGATTCGTGTTTTTCTATTTTAAGCGGTCGGCGGGGAGACCCCCTGGGTCTGCGAGCGCGCGCGCTTCTGAATCTCGCTCCGTACCCTCAAACCTCAAAACTTCGTGTTACAAGTAGAAGGCAGATGTTCAACTCTTCGGCTTACAACCTAGGGCGGCCACACTGCTGGGGGAGTGGCCACAGCCAGCGTTTCCCAGCGCCAGGGTCCCTTTTCGCGGCTGCCAGACTCCATGCCGGCTTGGCTGGGCCGGAGGGGCCACCCAGGCCCCGGAGCCCCGAGTCTTTGTGCCGAGCGCGGCGAGAGGAGACCCGTCCGGGGACCCGGTGCCACGGCCGAAACGCCGGAATTGCGGGAGACGCGCGAGTGGAGGGCGCCCCGCACGCTCTCCGTCCCGCGAAATAATAAAGTAAAAAGTTAAAAAAAAAAAAAGTCTTTTCGGGTCAAACTCCTCGGGGCGAGGAGCCACGTTGTGGAGGAATGCCTCGCGGGGGGAGCGCGCAGCAAGCGCACGGACCACGGCTCCCCAGCCGGGCACGCCGTGGGTGCACTGGCCGCCGCCCCCAGCCGAGGCAGCCGGCGCGGCCCACGTGGAGCGGCGCAGCGCCCGGGAGAGCGCGCCGAGCCGCCCCGGTCCCCGGAGTGCGCGCCCGAGCTCCCCGCCGCGGCCGTTCACGCCCGAGCGCCGCCGCCGGTCCCGCGTGTGCCCCGCTGAGGGGGAGGGGCGGCTGGGGGGTGGGGGCGGAGGGGTTGTGGTTCCACTGCAGCGGGGGCTCCTGTGTCCTTGTGCGGAAATGACACACGGAGTCCCGTCACGTCACGCGAGAGCGCAGCGCACGGACACACACAAAGAGAGGGGAAAATACACGGCGCCCGCCGCCCCCAGCAACTCCCCGGGCCGCCCCGGCCAGGCCCTTCGCGCGAGGCCCTCACTCTCCGGCCCCTCGCCACCCCCCCCCACGTGGCGCCCAAACTCGGCGCGGGCCCTCTCTGCAAAGTACAGAACTCGTGTCCCAGGTAAGTGCCGATTGGGGAAAGCCGGCCGCGCGGCGGTGGCGGCGGCTCGGGGGCCGACGAAGGGGAGAGTGGCTGCAATATCCACGCCGGGGTGGGGGCGGGCGCAGAGGAGGGGAAGGGAAGGGGGGCTGCCCCGAGCGCGCTGGCTACGAGGAGCGCCCACCCCCGCGCAGGGCCGAGCCGCCGGCGGGAGTCCACGGGCTCGCCGCGCCCATTGTGCCGCGCGCCCCTTTGTGCCCGCTCGGAACGCGGCGGCTCCATGGCGCTCCGGGCAGCACGCGCGCTGCGCAGGGGCGGAGTGGGGGGGGAGGGTGGACGGAGTGGAACGGTCCGCGCCGCCGCCCGCCCCACTGGTGCTGCGCGACAGCCCCGCACCCCCGTCCGGCGCCGCGATGGAGCTGCCGGAGCCGCCGGAAGGCTCTGCGGAGTCGCGGTGGGCTCAGCGCACCCGGTCGGCCGGGCTACGGCGGGGGAAGGCTCGGCGTGTAGAAGAAAGTGTCAGAGCAGGAGCAGGGGGCGGGGACTGGAGGGCGAGGCCGAGCGGGGAGCGGGAGGCCAGAGGAGCCGCGGCTCGGAGGGACGCTGCCTCCGGAGTCTGCAAATGGAGCGAGTGTGGGCCGTGGCGGCGGCGGCGGCCGCGGCCGCGGCGGCGGCCGGGAGCGGAGAGGGGCGGGCCCCGCCGCTAGGGGGCGCAGCGCGGGCTCCCCGGCCGTTCCACGGCGCGGTTCACGGTTCCCGCTGCCCGGGAGCTGGAGGCGGGCCCGGCGCCTTGGGTGTGCACCCCCGGCCGCAGCAAGGCCTCGGCCTGCCGCGGAGCTGGAGCCCGCGGCGCCCTCAGCTCCTTGTGACTGCCCTCGTGATTTCCCACGCCGACTTTGTCCTCGACCTAGTGAATTGCGCTGCAACGCTTTTGCCGGCCGTCTGTACAGAGGCACATATACAAAAATAGACGTATTTTCTTACAGGGTGTTTTTACCAAGGTAAACAATTTGATAGCTCATGTGGGCTTCAGAATTTTGCACGCAGTGCCTATCCAGAGAAAGGTGCGTGGGACCGGGCTAAGCACTTCAGAATCGGAAACGTTCAACTTCACTTTCTTAAAGTAACTTGAATATTTAACTGCAAAACCACGTGACACAAGTGCAGGAAACTGAGGCAAGGAAACCCCTGGGGCTGGGGTGAGCCCGCAGGTTAGTTTAGTATATGAACTATAGAGACGGAGGAGATTCTTTTGTTTCCGCAGTACCCTCTCCTCTCTCTAGGCATTTTTCTTTTCCTCCTAGCCCTTCATCCCTAGAATCCGGTTGATGTCATCACAGGATCATATAGAGTTCCTCGATACTGAGATTTGGATAAGACTCTCTTTTTCACGTTTTAATCCTCAGCAATTAACGGAGTGTCTGATAGCTTATTAGGTGCTCAATAAATATTTGCTAGACGACTGGAAAGAGAGAAGACAGCTGGGATCTGTGTAGTTCCTGCTTGCGGGTTAGCGGGCGTGTACATGGCCCTTGCAATGAAATCCACGAATAAAGCCAGAGCTTTTAAAGTCCATCACGTAGGAACTTCCACTTCCATGTGGATTTTACCAGAATGCCATCTTGTTGAAGATGTACGTAAGGAAAGTGTCTGTGCCCTCCCCACAACCCACCTCCCTCCAAGTACCGGGAGTAGCAGGAAGAGAGGCAAATGAGGGCCAGCAGAGGGGGCAGTCGGCATTTCAGGCATCTAGTAAAAGGGGCCCCGTTGCCACCCTTTCATCACACGCTCACGTTTTCCCCAACTTCATCACTTCTTGGTTCCTAAGCATCCCTTATGTGAGCAAAGACAGAATAGAAAATTTGGAGTGAACCCTAACAGGTTTGATTAGCTGAAAATTTAATGTCCTGCCTGCCACTTTTTTTTTAGAGCTTCCTAGGAAGTCCCTGAAGCAACGAGAAAGGGAATATGCTTTAATGAACTGTATTGACAACATGCTGAGAAATTTTGGGATGTATTCTTGAAATATCTCTAATCATAGAGTGTAGAAACCCATGAAGTTTGCTGGCCAACGAACAACAGTAATTTGGTTTTAGGATATGGGAGGTTGAGCATACTATTTTTTGTCACTTTGTTTTGATAAGTGATACATTATAGTCGCTTTCATTCTTGGCTAAGTTAAGATTGGGGGAATTATTTGTAGAATTAATCTTTGGGGGTGATAGGACGTCTCTGAGTCCCTTGTGGTGGTTACATGAATAGATGCATGTTTGACATTCACAGAACTGTGCACTCTCAAAAAAGTCAGTTTCCTTGTCTGATAATTTTTAAAAACAAAATTTAAAGTCACAAAAAATGCACGTGCCAAAAAACCTGATATTTATGTGCCTTATGAGCACCTCCTTGGCATTTCTTTCCCCTCCAGGTTTGACAAGTGCTCTCCTCCCCCTTAGCGATGTCCCATTCATCATTTCAGCCCACAGCCCTTATGTCTGGAATGCCACGTGTGCCGTGCCAAGGCCCCCCACGCTGGCGTCAGGCCTTCAGTGTGTTAAACAGATGATATTCCATGCGAACTCTCGTTTTAGCACTTGAGGTTTTCACAGCAGTTCACCTGATAGGCTGCCCTCCCTCCGTTTTTCTTCCAACTTGAACCATGTATTAGAAGTCAGTCCTCTTAGGTTTTGATTTCTAACAAGGGCCTCGTCTCTGATTTTCAGTTATCACTGGCCAGCCAGCCAAACTTGCATCAGCTTCAGCAAGGGCATCGATTGCTCCATTCAGTAAATCATTTATCGGCCTTGTCTAGCATTCAAGGGGCTGTTGGTTTCGCTAGTAGAGGGAAGGAAGGAAGCTCCCCGGGAATGAGAGCCATTTACACCAGACTAATTCCAATTAGCTCACGTCCTCTCAAGACAGAACACTTGAAAAAGTGGGAAGTACAGAGGAAACTCAGCTTATATCTCCCTGGAAAATGAGTCACCACTGTTCAGTCATTCGCATTGTTGGGACGTTGGCATATGCTGTCCCTCCTTTCCTTTCAACTTGAGCTCTGGCTTCCGGATGCGAAGGTCAAAATCATAAGCCAAGCCTGGCTCCTCCTGTTAGGAAGGTGAAAGGTGGTAGCGCTTCATGAGGCTGGAGGGAACTAAATAAGCAGAAGTCCTTAGCTGAGGAAGACGTTGCATTTAGCCAGCTTTGGAAGACGTAGTGTCCTGAGGCTGAGATGCCACCTGGCAAGCAGGCGGGGCTGTGCGGTTGTACTTCGCACATCCCCAAAGATGAGGTTTGTGCTCTGACTGACGAAGGAAGGCAGGGACAATTACAGCTTCAGAAAAACGCAGGGAAAATTGCCCTGGTTTTGTGAGGCCTGGTATTTTTCAAACTGCATTTGCAGATGTGTCTAAAAATAAAAACAAATTGTGAGCATGCCCTGCAAGTCCCCTGGGCAGGACGCCACTGCCAAGAAGGCTGGGCCCTGAGAGTACGGAGGCTGCGTCCACAGGAGCAGATGGCCTGGGAATGTTCTTCCTGACTGGGGGGAGAGCACTTTATTTGCTCTCACAAGCCCTCCTCCCCCTCCCCAATGTGTTTCTTTTTTCTTTCATTTGAAAGAAAGGATACTGAACTTTTTTAAAGTTCTAAGTTATTTTATTTAATTTTGCATTTTTCCTTTTAGCATGCACTTAAAAAAAAAAATTTAGTAAAGCCTTATAATAGGTGACATTTACCGAGGGTATACCCAGGCGCTTATCCCTTTGCCATCTTCATTAACGATCCCTGAGGTGAGGTAGATGTTTTCAGCATCATTGTACAGATGAGAGAACCAGGGCTTGGGTGTCTAAAGAACTTGCCTAGGGCGGGCCACGGTGGCTCAGCAGACAGGAATACTTGCCTGCGATGCCAGAGGACCCGGGTTCGATTCGGTGCCTGCCCATGTTAAAAAAAAAAAAAAAAAAAACTTGCCTAGTGGGAAAACCAGTTGCCACAGGCATAACCAGTTCTGATGCTGAAGCTTTGTAGGGGTTTTCATTTTCTTCAAGATCAGCCGCCCTCTTCCTGAGCTGTGGTCATCTGACGGCCAGTCTGGCTAGTTGTCTGTCTCCTGAGTCCATCCCTAGCCCACAGATGAGTGCTCAAGGGAAAGGGGGTCCTGCCCCATTCCTCAGGGCCTCCCCACTCTCCTTGGAGGGCTCGAGTGAGTCCGTCACCCCAGGGCCTAGCCAGCTCCTTTCCCCACTGCTGGTCAATGCAGCACCCTCTCAGCCGGGCTCGCACCTGCTGGCCCCTCGGGACAGAAGAGGGCTGTCCTGAGGATCGCTTGGGTTAATATGGCAACCACCTGGAGCCCGGGACTCCCTGCGCGCTAAGGAGCTGTCCTTTCTTATAATCAGCTTGCGGAAATTAATTTGTAACCTACAGCAGGGAGGTGTCATGAAATGAAATTACATGATGCGGCAGCTGTGAAAAGGATGAAGTGAGGTTGAGATCTTAAGACAACCTTTTTAAATCCTTGAGTTTGTTTCTTTTACCAATACCTTAAAACCAGTCTGAGCATATTCTTTCTGCTTTACCTTTTGGATGTGGCAGGAACTGCACATCCACCATCCCATGTGTCTCCCATTTCCATCATTCTCCTATTCTGGGGCTCACAGCCTCAAGGCATCTTCCAGTACTGAGGGTTTGCCTCTCTTGATCCCTGGAAGCGCATCGAGACGGGGGCAGGTAGAGTAAGTGGGGGTGGGGTCGGCCCCAGAGCTGCCTGAGGTCGGGGCTGCTGGGGCGGGGTCTTTTCGCTACCGGCCCTCAGCCCAGGGCCGGGTCCTCAGCCCCGGGAGTGCTTCTGCTTTTTCTGGGGCAGAATCCTGAGTCAGCTGGCTGGGATATGAACTTCGAGGTTTCAGGAAGCCCAAGTACTTCCCATTTCTGGGCCTGCTGCCTGTCTGGCAAGACTCGGGGCCAGCCCGCAAGCCTCTGGCTGCCCGGATCAGCCTCCAGTCTCTCTCGCAAAAGGCAGGGACGTGCCGCCTGCCCGCTCTTGCAGGAGCATCTGCTTCTTTTCAGATCGCTTAGTGGACGGGGACCACCGCCCCTTCCGGCTGCAGGCGCGGCGCCCCTGAGCGTTTGCGGTTGGAAACCTCCGGGTACTTGGGGAGGAGCGCAGTGACCCTCCAAGGGCAAAGGGTTCGTCAAGGAATTGCCACCGCAAGGATCCCCTGGCCGAGGATACCTTGTCATCTGGCATCCCAGTCCTTAAGGAGAAGAAATTTCCCTGAGTTAGATACTTGTATGACTCCTTAATTACCCACTTTTAACCGCACCGTGGCCCTTCCTTTTTCTGTGGCCGGGGCCAGCCTCAGCTGCCGAGACCTGCGCACCACGCGCGCTCTCAGCCGCCTTCCCTGTCCCAGTCCCGCTCCCCTGGACGGCTGGAGCTTCGCCCCGAAGCCCCGGCTGCTGGAGCAAGCCCCTCATTGCCCAGTGTGGCCCAGTGTTGGAATGTAGGGGAAGAGGGGCCCAGGTGCTGCTGAGAACATTTTGCAGAGTGCTCTGGGACAAGAGAATCCCGAAGATAGGAACACGTTTAGTACCGCCCATCATCCCGAGTGCGGAAACCCAGCACGCTGGCTATTCCCACCCTGTTGAATTACCAGGCTCCCCTCCAGACAGTCGGTTTCCCCAGCTAACCACAAACTCCTGTTAAATGACTGGTGCCGCTCGGCACTCAGCTCGCATCCCAGATCCAGAAGACTTGGTCTGGATTCTTTTTTCTTAAAAATCTGGCTCATTTTGAAAAATTGCTCAGTTATCAGTCCAAATACATTGATGGAACCTGTAATGCACCCCCAGAGAATGACATTCCTTAGTTTTCAAAGTTGCTCTTTTCATCTTCTCATTCACACGTGGCTGTCTGAGTGAGACTTTTTCTTGCTCTCTCCCCCTCCCGGCGCTGTACACCAAGAGATGCAGTAATTCAGAACAAATTACAAAATGAAAGGTCTTGACTAATTTGTCATTGGTCCCCTTGTTTTTTAGAATGTCAGTATTTTAAATGTTTAAAGGGGAGAGATTTGGTTTTCACAAACATTCTTAGCATGTTACTATTGGTGGATATAACTTTAGAATGTGAGTTGGCTGGGCAGTAAAGTGATTTTTGTCTTTGCTTAATGCACTTCTTATTTTTCATCTTTAAAAATTTATTTTTCTTTGTCAGAGACTTGTGTGCCCACTGTAGAATTGCGTGCTCACGGTGGAAAGTAGAGGAAAATATATTTTTAAAAAAATCATCCATTATTCTCTAATTGGAGGTAATTAACATTTTGGCATATTTCCCTCCAGCAGCTGTATGGCATTTTTAAATTACATAGCTGAGATATACCCAATGAACTTTGAAGTCTGTTATTATTGACTGGGTAGCCCTGTAATGAACAATTGATTGGGGAACCTTCCACATAATTTAATGCTCAGCTCTCTCTGTCATTAGAGGTTTTGAAGTCATGTGTTGAGAAAATGTGTAGAAGTTGATTTCCTAACTGTACAGTGGAAATAACAGTAGTGACTGATCAAAGGCGACCCTAATCCAGTTGATGAAAGAATATTGTACTTATACTGTTGTCCAGGATTTACATTCGGTGCCACTCTTTGTGTTGTTCAGAATTTTCCTATCTGCTTCTGGATTTGATCTGTTGTGAAATCCTAACCACACAGCCTCTGGAAAGCTCCCGCACGCCTGTGAGAGGATGAGTAAAAAGGGCAGTAATGCCTTAGCGTTATTATGAGGATAGGTTTGGTCTCGTGGACCGGACCCCCGAAAGAGTCTCAGGTGTGCTGGTAAACTAGGTCTCCAAAGCAAAAAGCAAGCCCTGTTGGTGGAAGCTACTAACTTGAGTCCACCGATGGTAGAATTGGGAAAACATGCGTCCCAGCTGGGCACGCCGGGATCCGCCAGCGCTGGGTCACCACTTTTTGAGGTCCGTGTTCTGGGAACTACATAGAGACTATCTGGCAGGACACACAAGAAATCTACCGTGGTTGCTTCCAAGAGAGAAGCCAGGTCCCTGGAGGTCAGGGTACTTTGTAACCAAATATCCTTTTAGACCTTTTGAGTTTTGTTCCATGTGCTTGTATTTCCTGGTCAAGAAATAAATATCTTCCTTTCTTCAAGCGAACTCTAAAAGTATAAATTGACCTGTAATTCGTGCACCTTTCCAACTTCTCCACTCCTTGCGGCACCTCTTAGAATTGGTTCTCCCTAAGCACCAGTGGCTGTCCTCAGGCCTCCGCCTCACACTTCCCTCCCTCTGTAGCATCTGTCCCCTGGAATGCCCGCTGACGCTCAGGATTCGCATTCCTCCTGTTTCTCCAGGAGGCACAGGGTTAGTCCCAAGCCCTCTAAGTTAGTACATTTATGTAGCCAATTTAAGCAACTTATTCTTTTGTAATTTGAGTATCTAAAGCGTTTTGTTATTTTGTTTGGGATTTCTCTGCCCTTTGTGCTTTTTGTAATCGGAAGGCTTTTCTGTTGACGGTCTCGTCTTCTCCCATCCACAAGGCCTGCATGGAAGATTGAACATTGTCCATCTCACTCTAAAAAGGAGAGAGACTAGTAGATATGTTGATAAAATACATATACTCCTGTGGGCTTTGCAGCTTTCTGTACCAATGATGGCCCACTTTGCCTGAGGTTCCCTAGGCTATCTGGTTAAAAAATAACAAGCATATTCACTTCTTAGATTAACCACTGGAGATAAGTCCTGTTTTAAGAGTCACCCTCTGGTTAGGTAGTCGATGGCATTTTCACCGGAGGTGGCAGCAAGCTACACAGGTCTCGTCACCCACGTCTCCCCAACTTGTTTAAGTCTCCCGGTGGCTTGGAAAGGGTTCCTGAGGGACCTGTAGCGGCCACGCTGTGGGTGGTTTTGGGGGATGATGTGGAAACAGTCCTACACTTTGCCGTTGTCCAGGGGTCATGTAAGAGGAAGGAGAAAGCCTCAAAGAGGAGAGAATGTTAAAATGAGAAAATGCAAAAGTCCAGCAGTCAGGAGATTGTTCTCCCCGCAGCCTCCAAAAGAGAGGTGGTGGGAGCTGCCGGTGCCACGAGTGACCCTCAGTTATGTCAGCGGAAGGTCATGCTGTGGGACGCCAGCCAGCTGGGTGCTGGACGCTGCATTTCAGCCCACGGTGAAACAGGGAGCAGGGCCAGTGCCTGTCACCGGGGCCGATGGCTGCTCAGTGCTGGGAAGTGCCCCGTGCGGCCTCTCGTAGGCTCAGGGACCGGCTAGCGAGGTGCGCGGCACGGGCTGGGTTTCCAGGTGGGGTGTGGGGTGCAGGTTCCCAGCTTCTGTCCGATGGAGAGGTCCCAGTCTGGGGACAGGGCTGCTGTGCCCATTGAAACATGCGCCACAGAGGTGTCAGGAGCTAGCGTGACCCCGGGCGAGTTCTCCACTCTCGGTTTCCTTATTGATATATCCGGATTGAAATTCCCCTGGCCTGCAGTTTGCGGGCTGCAGGATTAGTGAAGGGCCCCACGTTACCACCTGCCACAGGAAGCCCAGCTTCCCGGCGACAGGGCCCCATTTGCCGGCCCGGGGAGGGGCCAGTGTCCTGGGTGTTGGTTTTACTCCCCAAAGATTCTGGCATCTGTCCATGGCCTGTACATGACCACGGAAGGGTTTTCCCAGGCAGAGGTGCCCTGGGGTTCCTGAATGCCTGGGGAGCAAGCAGCCCCTTCCTCTGAGCCCACCCCACCCCTGGGAGCCAGCCTGGTTCTCTCTGGCTCTCCCCCCTCCCGGCAGGCAGGCGGTTCAGCTGTGCCCATTCCCTCCTCGTATCCTGACACGCGGATCGCCAGGGCTCAGCATTCAGGTGCTGGCTCCCGGCTATAGCGCCACACGGCGGCTCTCCGGAAAACCCACCCCCTGCCCAGCACGTCCACCCCTGGCAGCCCGGGCCCCACGACGCCGCCTGGCAGGTGTGTCTGTAGGAAGGCTGGCAGGCGAGTGGAACGTTGGGGACATGTGCCCTCCTTGCCCGGCGCTCGTGGTTGTCTGTTCTGCCTTTGCATCAACTCCTGTTTCCTTCTGTTCTCCTCTCATCCTTTTTTTTTTTACATGGGCAGGCACCGGGAATCGAACCCAGGTCCTCTGGCATGGCAAACAAGCATTCTTGCCTGCTGAGCCACCGTGGCCCGCCCTCCTCTCATCCTTTTAATGCTTTCTGCGTAGCCTGAGTCTTTGCAGTTCTTCTTTCACCGTGACCCCTTTTCGCCCCCAGAGATGCCATCCCTCCTCTCTGCGGTTCCCAGATTTCTCTCCAGGGTGTAATTACTTTTGTACAGAGCACCCACCTCTGACAGCCCTGGCCTCGTGCCTCCTGCCTGCCCTGCCCCTGCTCACCTCCTCCCCGCTCCCTGAGGGAATGGGTTATGCGACAGCATGGGCAGGCCGGGCACAGGGCAAGTGCCGGGTGCGCAGACGGAGCTGCGGTGCAGTTCCTGCAGGGCCCGCCCGACTGGGCTGGGGATCAGGAGGCCCGAGTTTCTCCCTGGCGCCGACCAGTGCTCCTGCCTGGAGAGCGTGGACAGATGCCCGCCCGCCTGCTGAGGACGCGCGGGTCTGCTGGAGAGGGTTCTCGAAGGCCGAGCATGTTCCCTTAAAATACGATGGAAGGAGTTGCTAAAATTCACCTTGAAGTTGACATTTGTTCTCTTCGTATCACTTTGTTTGTTGTTTTCCAGGTATGCGATAATTTGGTGAGTTGGAATTGTTTTTCAGTATAATTTCAGTTTCTGGAAAATCTTAAAATTCTGAAAGTACAAAGACCCACGCCTTCTCAGAAAGTTAGCTCGATGCTCTTTGGAGCACTGGCTACATGTTGCTTGCTTTTTTTTCCACCGAGTTTTGAAGTTAGTATCATGTCTGAGTGGATCATCCACAGCCCCTCCCCTGTGAAATCGGGGCTCTCTCTTGACCCCACAATCATCTAGTGAACATGGTAGATGGCTTCCCTCTTCCTTGTAGACATCTCCTAAGAATCCTTGACCGAGAGGGGAGTCAGCCTTAGCACTCAGTTTGATCACATATGGGAACCTCAGCTCCCCTGTGTTGATGTGGCAGTGGTAAAGGCTGCCATGCAGATGCTTTTCCAGATGTTTCCACATCATTTGTGTCCCATACGAGTTAACTACGCACTGCTACGTGATTTTAGGGATCTAAAGACTCAGCGGTACGGTTGGTCGTGGTGTCCGTTTCTTTCCAGGTGAGCAGTGGGAGTCGGGGGCCAGCCCCGCACTGGATCAGACCACCCACCATAGGGCACCACTGGCCCCTTCCCGCCTCCTTCCCTCACCTGGAAAAACAAGTATGTGGACCAGATGTGTGGAGTGCTAAGCCACCCTGCACTGCCAAAACCCTCAGCGCCTTGTCTCCTGGTGGATTCAGGGGCTACAAAGGAAGGAAGGCTGGGCCAGCACCATCCAGTAGAAATGGGGGGCGAGTCGCATGTGTCATTTTGAATTTTCTAGTAGCCACATTAACACACAACTATGTTATGATATTCTGAGCCATTGATGGAAACCATGTCAAGAATGTATGTTTGTTCATTGTTTATAATAAAAAAAGAGGTGAGATTAATTTTAGTAAAATATTTTGAGCCCAGTTTATCCACAATCTTATCATTTTTAATATGCAATCAATATAAAAAAGTACTAAGATATTTTACATTCTTTTTGTTATACTAACGCTCCAAAATCCCGGGTGTGGTTTAGAGGTGCAGCACTTTTCCATTTGGACCAGCCACATTTCAAGTGCTTAACGGCCACGTGTTGTGGCTAGTGGCTGCCATAATGGACCCTCAGGAGCCCCAAGACCTCAGCTCCTGTCTGCCGGGCTCCACAACCTCCAGCCTTACTCAGGCTTTTCGCTTCGTGGCTTGATTTTTTATTATTATTGTTATCATTATTTTTGAAGATGCAGACATTTTATTGGCCACCCGTTCCCCAAAGGGCACCCTGCACCTGCTGCCTCAGTGCCTCAGAACTGGTGTCAATCGTCTCAGATGCCACTTTGTGTGGATTTTTAAAATTTTTTTTAAATACCAAAAAACACCAAAAAAACACAAACATTCCTACTTTGATCATTCCATTCTACATATATAATCAGTAATTCACAATATCATCACATAGTTGCATATTCATCATGATCATTTCTTGTAACATTTGCATCTATTCAGAAAAAGAAATAAAGCAAAAACAGAAAAAAAAATTTGTACATACCAAACCTCCCTTTCATTGATCACTAGCATTTCAAGCTAAATTTATTTTAACATTTGTTCCCCTTATTATTTATTTTTATTCCATATGTTCTACTCGTATGTTGACAAGGTAGATAATAGGAGCATCAGACACAAAGTTTTCACAATGACACAGTCACATTGTGAAAGCTATATCATTATACAATCATCTTCAAGAAACATGGCTACTGGAACACAGCTCTACATTTGCAGGCAGTTCCCTCCAGCCTCTCCACTGCATCTTGAACAACAAGGTGATATCTATTTAATGCGTAAGAATAACCTCCAGGATAACCTCTCAACTCTGTTTGGAATCTCTCAGCCATTGACACTTTGTCTCATTTCACTCTAACCCCCTTTTGGTCAAGAAGGTTTTGTCAAACCCTTGATGCTGAGTCTCAGCTCATTCTAGGATTTCTGTCCCACGTTACCAGGAAGGTTCAGCGTGGCTGGATTTTTAAAGCTGGGGCTAAAAGGAGATCATCTAAACTCTGAGGTCTTTTGTAAGACTGATTGCCTCAAGTTTTCTCCCAGCCCTGTAGGTGGCTCTCAGTGGATGCTGGAGGACACGTGAGGAGACTCCCAGCAGCCAAGGCCTGGGTTGTCTGAGCAGATGCAGATGAGAGGCTGCCTGGGGGCTCAGCCTAACCCTCTCTTGCCCAGAGCTGGGGTGGGGCGGAGGAGGGAACTTCTTTGTGGATGGAGAGAGTTAAAATATAAACCAATCAATCGAGACTTTGTCTTTGTCTTTTCATTTAGTGGACTAGAAGATGAACTCAGCTGAATTCAATGAAGATGTAGAAGAAGGTAAAAAAAGAAAGAATAAAATAAAAATGTGTTTTAGAAAATGTTTTTAATTTGTTTGATTAGGTAATACATTCACATGGTTGAAAACTATATTTAAGATGCTATATAAAGATACATAATAAAAAGTTTCCTCTCATCCCTGGTTCCCATCCCCCTCCACCCACACATCTGTTAAAAGCATCATACGTGTATTTCCAGAGTTACTTTTAAAAAGCATTATGTGCAAGAAAATATTTCTCTCCCTCCATCTCTCCCCCACCCCACCCCCACCAAAAGACTTTAAAAACAGTCTTGAGCAGAATATTCTAGGAATATGGTTTTTATTGTGTAGCTAGCATGAGTGCAGTAAGATGTACATTGCTTTTGGGGGGAGCTCAGTGCTATTGTGACTAGACGTTATTATCTGAGCAACAGTGTCAAAGGGCAGCCCACAAACACCAGCCACTTAGGGAACAGTATTCATCTCTGAGCTGCCCGGCAGCCTTGGGTTTCCCACTAAGCCTTATTTCTTCTCTGCCACAGTTCTAAAAAATAACACTGTGAAAGTGGAGACAGAGGCTGAAGATGCTGCCCTGGACTGCTCAGTGAATTCCAGGCCTTCTGAGAAGCTCCCTCTGGACAGCATATTCACTGCCCTCCAAGACTCCAGCAAGCGGAAGCAGCCCGGTGGCGATGGCCCCCCAGACGCGGTCCCCAGTGTGAAGAGGAGGCGGCTCATTCCCGAGGTGGGGGCCAGCCCCTTTTGTTCCTCTGGGCTCTAATTCCCTCTTAGCCGATGCCAAGTCTCTCTCTACTCTTGGGCATCTGGGCAGCTCCTTAAACCCTTGGGCATTGGAGCTGCCCTGTCTTTGGGTTCAGTTTCTGGAAGGTACCCTTAGTTGGAACTCTGGTCTATGTCTGACTGCCTCTGAGGTCTTTGTTTGCCTTGCTCCACAGAAAAAGCAAGAACTTGTTGCTAGCAGGGAATGTTACTAGAAGCCTTCCACAATTCACAAAGCAGACTGGCTGCTGGAGAAGTTGGGGTGTTGCAAGTCTTTTCTTAAATCACCTAAAGAAACTCTGCAGTGCATCTTTTTGTAAAGTGGGGAATTCTTTCCTCTCTTCACCACCACTCCCTGAGTTACCTATTTGAATAATATGCTTTATTTTATTAATATTATTATTAATCTTACTAATATTAATCATCTGCTGGTTATAATGAACTGTGCTAACTGCTGAGAGAGAAATTGGGAAATAAGACACAGTTCCCCCCACCCCGCCAGCAGCCCACAGCCAGGTGGCTAGACTTGTTCCCGCCCAAGGCAGGAGCAGCTCCCGGAGCTGAGGAAGGTGGAGGCCGGGGCTGCTTTCCCGTGGTCAGCACGGCCTCCCCAAGAAGGGGCAGGCGAGTGGCACCTGCAAACCTCAGAAGAGCGTTTTCCCGAGCTTTCCAGCCCAGCCCCATGCACAGATCCCCTGTGGGGACCCATACGCCCTCCAGCCCACGTGAGCCTGACCCTTCACTGGCCCAAGCACCATGGGGTGTGGCTCTGGGGCTCTTCTGGTTGTTTTCGGTTTGTTTTAGTTTTCTTCTATTGGACGTTAGGGCAGCTCCAAATAAATGGGGAATTTGTGGATTTTAGGAACTCGGTTAGTCTTCGTTAAGTAGAAACTATACTTTTCTTCAGTTAGCAAAACGATTTCCACCAGGATTTAAATATTACATGTTTACGTTAGTGCTGGAATGAGGCTCTGCATTCCACGTCATGGAATCTTGAACAGTACCTTTATCCATTTGTTTGTCGTTTGTTTTTGTTTGTTTATTTAGGGTATTTTTTCAGGCAGCTTTATCAAGATATGATTCATATACCATTCAATTTAAATGGAATGATTCAGTAGTTTTTAGTATATTATGGGACTGTGTAACCATTGCCACAGTCACTCTGAGAACACTTTCATCACCCCATAAAGAAGCCCCATGCCCACAAGCCGCACTGTCCATTTCCCCTAAACCCTCCAGACCTGGCAACCACCAGCCTACCTTTTGTCTCCATGGATTTACTGGTTCTGGACATCTCACATCAATGGGATCATACACTATGCAGCCTTTGGTGACCGATTCCTTTCACACAGCATAAAATGTTTTCAGGGTTCATGCATGTTGTAGGATGTATCAGCACTTCATTCCTTTTTATGGCCCAATAATATTTCATTGTATGGATACCCTACATTTTATTTAACCATTTGTCAGTTGATAGACACTTGAATTGTTTCCACTTTGGACTTTTATGAATAATTTGTGAGCAATATATTTTTTAAAACCTATGCATCCCAGAAAAAAAATAGTTGAATCTGTTTTTTGTTTTTTGTTTTTAAATACCTGTGAGTATTTTTTATGAAGGAATAAAAAATGTAAATATAAAGGCATCTCCCACCCGTGACTTAGCTGCCTAAACCAGCACTCTCTACTTGTGACCCTGGGGAATGTCTCACGTGTAGATGAAGTTTCCAGTACAAGACATGATGACTGTAGATTAAAGCCAGCGGATTCCTATCTGCTGTTGATGCCTGCTGTGCAAGGGAAAGCTCAGGATAGTTACCACAATAGCTTGTTGGAAAAGCATTTAGCCATTTACTTTTTCTATTTTATCTATATATATGATCTTTTATTGAAGTATTTTCCTTTGTGGTTCTTACCCAGCTGGGCCTTCCTTGCACCACTGCTGATGTCATCGATGACATCATGAACGTGGGTCCACCAACGCGGCAGGCCCCAGAACCTCTTTAACGGTTCCAGAGAGTTCTCTGGCTAAAGATCGATGCCGCATCTCCTGCGCATTGCTGATGGTCTCACCAAATGTGCTGCGTCCACTGTGCTTAATGTTTTCCTTCTTCTTTCCATCTCTGGCTGGTTCCTTGGGGGCTTGGATGGTCAGGGCAGGGGCAGAAGCTGCCCCTCCATTGGGGCCTGGCTGTCCGGGTGGTCAGTCTCACTGTAAACCTTGGACCCTTCTAGTCACCAGTTGCCTTAGCGATGTCATCACTGACTATTTTTGGAGATAGACCCAGGGGGCTGGTCTTGGGGGCCAGTGTGGACATGGCACTGATTTCCCCACCTGTGCGCCTCAGGTACACAACTTGAATTTTATTGGGATTGAACTTGAGTGGCATGGCAGAGGCAGCTGGGGTCGAATGAATCCAGATGCAGGACAGGGAAGAAAGGTGTATCTTGGCCTCCTCCGAGTTGAAAGCCAAAAGCTTGTTTTTCTAAAAAAACTGCAATTTATGATCGTTTCTCCTAATGATTGATAGTTCAGTATTTTCCAAATTTTCTGTTATTACAAATAATGCCACATTTATATACATAAACCTTGTGTCCTTTTGAGTGAGTGTTTTTATGGCTTAGATTCCTAAAGGTTATTCTGAATGTATTGAGAAGTTTAAGAAGCAGTATGTTAACTTCCTCAAGGAAAACCTGAAAATATTTTCTCATTTTCGTTTTCGGATCATGTTACATTTCTGCAGTTCTGTGATCGATTATGAAAATACTTCAAGTTTGCAAGCAAAGCCAGAGTTCAGGAAACAGAAGGCAAAATTGAATGCATCAGTTTGCTTTTGCTGTGTAACAAACCATCCCAAAACGTAATAGCTTAACAACCCCCATTTTATTTGTTCACAATTCTCTGGGTCAACTGGTGGGTCTCATTTGGCCTGACGTCACTCACTTACCTGCAGCCTCTTCTGAGATGGCTGGAGTGACTGAAACGTCCCTTTATGTGCTTTCTCATCCTCTGGGAGACTAGTACTGGCTTGTTCATGTGATGAAGGAAGAGTTCCTAGGGGCAAGAGAGGGCACGCTCCAGAGAACACACACTTTACAAAACTCTGCTTGCAGCACACTCATCAGAGCAAGTTAGGTGGCCAAACTCAGACTCCAGGGGTGCAAAAATAGACTCACTCTTGATGGTAGACGTGACAAAGTCATGTTGCAAAGAGGCCAACAGGCATCCCTACAAGAGTGGGAAAATTATTGTTGTTATGTTTGTAAGCAATTCACCACTGTAAAAAACAGCAAGCTCTGTCCACAAGAAGGAGCTTGACCATAAACAGGCTGGGTCCCGACCTTTGTGGACTGTCTGAGATTGCTTCCTTGCCTCATTTCATAAATGGTGTCACTTTTCAACCTTTCATTCAATAAATTTTGGTTGTCACAGGATCAAAAAGAAGGAAGTGTCTTCATATTCTTGGGGCATGGCAAGGAAAGATTGTAGGTTCTTTTCATTTATATTTTAGTTGAATCCTTCAGTACATAAAGCAAGTCAGGACAGAGCTGGCATTGGTCTGCAATTCCATCAGGTTTGTGGTAGAAGGATTCTCCAGAGTGTCACACAAATAGTGCAAAGGTTGTAGATACTGGTTTTGATCTGGTCAGGCAGCAGGTTGGAGCTTTGAGCATGTTCCAGAAATTCAGGCATGTTGGGGGAAAAGGGGACCAAAAATGCATTTGGATATTTAAATGTGACTTGTCCAATCTACGTATCCCAAAGTGGTCACATGTATTTATGATTCAGTGAATTGGCTACAGAAAGCAGTTCCAATCCATCGGATTTTGGAGTGGAAACAAACATGTTAAGTCCTGGAATTTATTTTGGATATTTTGTCAACTTTGTTCATTTCTCTTAGTGTCTGGAAAGTGAGGTTGATATCCCTGACCCCTCTTGTTCTTTAAAAAAAGAATGTATGAAAGTATAAACTTTTGAAATTCTTGATCTTCTTGTAGAAAGGTGTCATGCGAATTTATGGCAGCTGTTCTTTTTGAAAGTTTGTGTAAGTTGATGTGTCAGTTAAATCAATAGTTTCAGAACCCCAAGGACTTTAGGACAATCTGTCAGTTTTTGAAATTGTAATATATGTTAATTTTTCAAAATGGACAAGTCACATTTAAACATCCAAATGCATTTTTGGTCTCTTTTTCCCTCAACATGCTCAAATGTTAATTTTTCAAAATGGTACTAGTTTTAATTCAGAATGACTAGTCTTTTATCCTCCTCCCCTTGAGTTTTCTGTGATCCTTCTTAGATATGTGGACATGAGTTGGGGTGGGGAGCAGATGCTGCTTTCTTAAGCACTTTCATCAAAGGGTGAGGCAAGAGGGATGGGGATGCTGAGACCAGTGATAATCAGAAAAGTGGAAAGGAAGTACATTAACATTTACAGAGTACCTAACCTACTCAGCAGATAGCACCATTCCATATCCTGTTTCATTCCATCCATATGACAATATGACATGAAGGAATTAATGGCTCCATTAGACAGATGAGCAGACTATGGCATGTTAAGTTAAAATAAAGTGCCGGGATGCCAGCAGAGCAGACCTGCTCCTGGTGTGAGCAGGTGTCAGGTGTGACTGGAAGGACTGCAACTCCCTGCCCACCTTCTCTGACGTGTCCCACCAGCATGGGGAATACTGGGATGAGCAGAGGCTCTAGATTAAGGGGGTGTCCACTACCGGACTCTTAGACCCTCAGGCTCTTTCTCTGTGCTGTGGGATAAGACCCACCGCCACTGGTTGCTCGTGGGGATCAGAGAGCTGGCCTGTGAAGGGAGCCTGGGTCTGGGTTGGCACATGTCAGCCAGCTCCCAGCCCCAACTCCCAACCCTGGGGTCAGTATTCAGCTGCCACCCTGCACGTTTCTCAGAATGAAACCAACATGAGACAGGCCATCCTTCGTGCTCGAGGACACCCCAGTCCTGAGTTCCCTTGATTCTGAGCACATCCAGGTCAGAACATACATGGCCTCCCCATGCCCTCCCGCTCACCCCAGGGGAAGGACGGGGGAGAAGGCGAAGGGCGAGGCTTCCAGTGGTAGCTCCGATGCTTCAGTTGCCAAGGGGCCACTCCTTCCTCCACATTCAGATCTATCAGTGCTGACAGCTTCTTTTATGAGTGACATTTAGTACAAACCATGCTTACAAGAAAAAATAAAACCTCCTTCAAAACTACCAAACAAAGGGCTGGATAAAGCCTCACTTGGTGCCTCCCCAGAGAGGACTACACAGCCATATGCAGCAGATGTGGGAGGGGAGGAGCCAGAGTTTTTATTGGTGATCATATTTTTTATCCCGGAAGTGGGGGTGATAAGAGCTATAAGCCAAGCACGAGTCAGCTTTGTTCTCCTGGGGCGTTTTGTTTGTTTTACTCTTAAAATATCACTGTGTGTGAGGGTGCATGGGCGGTTCAGTGGTAGAATGCTCGCCTTCCACACGGGAGACTGGGTTCGATTCCCGGACCATGCACCCCCCCCCCCAAAAAAAAAAATCATTGTGTGTGCAGGTGTGTCTTCAATGGGAAAACAGAAGCCCACCTCATTCATTCAGCGCAAATGTGCCGAACACCCCCTGAGTGTCATTCACTGTGGTGCATCATAAGGTTTGCAGCAGCCATAGCAGTTGCGTGCTACGGCTGTTCCCCTTTCAATGAGGCTCAGAGAAGGCCACCCTCCCGGGGTGCTTGGATGCAGGCCTGTGTCCTTAGCCACCGGCTGCTGGCCCTTTGGGCTCATGAGGGCTATTTGTAAGGCAGAGAGGCTTTGAGGGCTTCTTGCCCCAATATTTTGCCATCCTCTTCTGATCTCCGTCTTTTCCCATCATTGCATTGCTTTATCTCCCCAGATTCTTGCTTCTTTGGGCATCAGAGCACATTGTTCATCCCCACCTTATAGTGTTGGGAGGGTGAGGATGGCCCGAAGCGTGCAGCCCTGGGAACAGAACCTTGCTCCCCAGGTGCCAAGTCACCACATTAGCTCTCGCCTCCCCATGGCGGGAAGACCTGCTGCTTTCTTGGGGCTCCGGCTTGCTGGCTCTGTGGGCGCCATCTAGCCCCATGTCCTCCGTTGGAGTGCATACTGCAGCTGTGCTTGGATCTGGGGTGTATAATGCTTGGAGCATCTCCACCGTGGCCCCATCCCCTGGGTGAGGACACCTGGAGTCTCCCTTAAATAGCCTAGGTCTTACCATTCCCCTGTAATGAAACAGCAGCCTCTTTTTGTTCTGTCATATTCCCCAGCTCAGTGAGAGATTTGAACATTCCCTCCTGAGTCGAGGGGTGCTGGGGGTAGAGTGCAGTGCCCTGATGAAGGTTTGGGGTAGAGGCTGGCAGGGCAGAGCCTGCGCTGCTCAGCAGAGCTCCCATATGCTTGGTAGATGAGCCTCAGAGAATTGGGAACCATGTCAGCCAGATACCCAGTGCCAAGTAGCACAGATTTAAAGATTTCTTGATACTCCTAGACAGCTGAGCAGAGATTTTATCATTGGTAGCAAACGCAGCCAGCCCATCGTCGCCTTGGCAGCATTTGTGGAATTAATTGGAGCACTGAGTTGACAGGACACCGGTGTGGGGGGCAGTCTAAGAACTTTCGGGAGCCGGCGTGGTGTGGTGTGTGTCGAAATGTGTATCCCTCACCTCCGTGAGTGAGGAGTATTGCCCTCTCCTGGGACGCGAACATTTTTTGTTCAAGAATTTAGCCAAAAATGTTTCTATTGATGACAGTGTTTCTTAACATCCTTGGTAGGAACGGAAATATTTGTATTAATGAGGCTGAATATTGAGAGCTCTAGAGGGGATTTCCAGTTCTGATGTGCTGTCACCCCCGCCTGCCATAGGAATGTGGGGGAGTCACATGGCGTGGATTTGTGGGTGTTCTGCTATCGTGCAGTCTGACAGTTCGCCCAGAAGCTGTCCTGACACTCATTTTCTACCCTGGACGTTGATGAGACAAGATCTTCCTCTAGGTCTCCTCTTGATGGCATGCAAGTTTCCATCGCTTGCTTTCTGCACAGAATCCTATTTTAAATCTATTATGGGAATCACTTTAAAAGCAAAGGGCTCCTTTCTAAAAGGGCTCCTAATGTAGTTACATTTTGAAATACTAACTGAAGTTTCTCTATATTAGAAAACCTCATAGTGATCTTAAAGTCCATGGGACCTCCAAAATTATTTTGACAGAACAAAATTAAAAGGTGAAAAAAAAATCCTAAAAATCTAGTTTATAGTCTACAGGGGTTAGCAAGTAAAGCACTTTGATTTTATTAGGGCAATGCATTTCAGCTGTGACCTACAGTTAAATGCACCTTATTTGGCAAAACAGCTCATATATATATGTATTTGCGTATAAATACACAGACACACATAAATATGAAACAGAACTTTCCTGAATCTACTTATGTATGCCATGCTCTCTGATGATGCATTTCTTCTATTGTTTTTGTTTGTTTGTTTGTTTTCCTTCTGCTCTCTCTTTTTTCTTTCTTAATTCCTCTCTCCCTTTCTCTTAATTTGGTCAAGACTCACCAAATCAGTTTCATCATCCATTATAATGGGTCAGGATCCATAGTTTAAAACCCATCTCTTTGGGGTTAAGGACTTACAGCTGTCTCTAGCACTTCCTTTTTCCAGGTGTCCCAGTTTTGTTGCTATTGTTGCTGTTTTTTAAGTAATCCTTTGTTCTCTGCCAATGGTTTATATCTATTAAGCATTTACTATGATTTAGATACAGGCTCAGTGCTTTATATACATTATCTCATTAATTCCCCTTCCCTCCCCCCCCCCCCCAAGGGAGACTGATACCACTATTTATCCCTGGCTCACAAAGGAAGCTGAGGCATGAAACAGTACATAATTTACCCAGGGTCACACAGATGACAACCCAAGGCTTGAACTGAGCTTTTGTCTACTCCTTCATATCCCTCTGCGCTCCTGTTATCCAGGAAGCTGCTGGTACTACCTGAACAGCCCCTGTTCCTTAAAAATGTATTTGAGAGTGGAAGAGCACCTTGCCCGGTTTTATGTACCCTGCCTGTGGTTGCAGGCATTCGCTGAGCTCTTCTGTGTCCTGGGCATTTTGCTGGGCTCTCGGGACGCACTCAGGAGTGACTTGGTCCCACCCTGTAACTGTCCTGTAGTGTGATGAGGATGGGGGTGCTCGGTGAGGGGGAGACCCCAGGAGAGAGCAGGGCAGGGGGCAGGCCCACCATGGCAGGCTCCCTGCACCCCACTATGTCCCTGGGCCTCTGCTCGCAGGGAATGGGGTGGGGGTGGAGGAGGTGGTAAGGAGGGTGGTCATTCGGACCAGGTGCCACTGACACTTTGTGAGAGTTCCTTTATCTTCAGGTTCCTGAGGGAGTAAAGTGGTTTTTCAATAAGAGAGGGTCCGGTAAGTCATTCAGTAATTTAAATGAGATACAACACACCGGAGGCTTAGAAGGACCCAGGTTTTTATGTTTATGTGGCCATGTGATCTGCTTTCATCTTGGCCCTGCCTTTTCTCACCTGCCCTTGTAAAGTTAGCTTGAGAATCCATAGTCCATCCATAGTATACAATTAATGGCTCACACTATCATCATATAGTTGTATATTCATCACCACACTCATTTTTAGAACATTTGCATCAGTCCAGAAAAAGAAATAAAAAGAAAAAAACTCATGCATCCCATATCCCTTACCTTACCCCTCCCTCTCATTGACTGCTAGTATTTCAAGCTACCCAATTTTTTACCCTTTACCCCCCCATTATTTATTTATTTATTATCCTTGTTTTTTTTACTCATCTGTCGATACCCTGGATAAAAGGAGCATCAGACACAAGGTTTTCACAATCACATGATCATTGTAAAACCTGTATAATTATATGATTGTCTTCAAGAATCAAGGCTACTGGAGCCCAGTTCAGCAGTTTCAGATACTCCCACTAGCCACTCCAGTATCTAACCTATCTTTTTTAAGGCTTCACCTCCTGCTCCGTTTTGGTGCTGGCATTCGTTAGTTCCTTGGAGGCTTTGTAAGTGACACTGAATCTGCTGGGTGAAGTGAACTGAGAGCAAACACTGCCTTCCAGGCCCTCACCACGCAGAGGGGCCAGAAGCTGGTCAGACGGATTTGAGAAGTCAGAGTCTGCATTTTATCAGGCTCTACGTAGTTCATATATACATTAGTACTTAAGAGGCCCTGGGCTACGACAGTCTCACCCTGCCCTATTTCCCCAGCAGTGGAAGGGGCATCCTAAGGACGTTGTCTGTTCTCGTCCTCTTCCCACTCTCCCACACACATGCCCCACCTCCCTGCTCCCTGGCACCCGGCATCCTCATTAATGAGTTCCTATGCTTAATTAAACCCTCAAGAATATATTCCAAGACATTTCTGGGTCAAATTCAACATTTTTCAAAAACAGCTTGATCGAGGTATAATTGACATACAATGAATGGCACATATTTAAGGTGTCCAGTTTGATATATGTGTATTCCAGTGAGGCCCTGACTGCAATCAGGATGTGCCACGTAGCCAGCAAACCCAGTGAAGTTTCCTTACATGCCTTTGTAATTCAGCCTCCTTCCCAGGCAGCAACTAATCTACTTTCTGTCCCTATAGGTGGACTTGCATTCTCTAGAATTTAATACAAGTAGAATCATACTGTAGGCCTCTTTTATCTGTCTAGCTGCTTTCACTCTGCAGGATTATCTTGAGATTTATCGTGAATACTGGTATCACTAGTGCATCAATGGTCCATCCATTTTATTGCTGAGTAATATTCCATTGTATGAATATAACATGGTATTATTTATCTAGATACTTGATAACAATTGGGGTTCTTTCAATCTGGGGCTGTTACTAATAAGGCTGCTATGAACATTTGTGTACAGGGCTTTGTATGGACATAGGCTTTAATTTTCCTAGGTAAAAAAGTACCTAGAAACAAAACACCTAAATAATATGGTAGGTATGTGCTTAACATGTTTAGAAACTGCTTAACTGGTTTCCATAGTGTTTGAACCAGTTTTATTATATCTCCGCCAGCAGCGTATGAGAGTTCCATTCCTTCATATCCTCACCAACACTTGGTATTGTCTGTCTTTTTTTATTATAGCCATTATAGTGATGTGAAGTGGTATTTCACTGTAGTTTTCATTTGCCTGTCACTGAGGAGCACCTTTGTATGTGCTTATTTGCAGTTTGTATTTTTTTCCTTGAGGTGTCAGTTGAAATCTTTTGCAAGTTTTTTAATTGGGTTTTGTCTGTAGTGACCTTGAGAGTTCTTTAAGTATTCTGGATTCAAGTCCTTTTTCAGATACATTATCTTCTAGTCTGGGCTCGGTTTTTTGTTGTTGTTTTTATTTTTTATTTATTAAACATAACATACACCAACATTCTTACCATATGATCATTCCATTGTTGATATATAATCAGTAACTCACAATATCATCACATAGTTGTATATTCATCATCATGATCATTTCTTAGAACATTTGCATCAATTCAGAAAAAGAAAGGAAAAGAAACAGAAAAGAATTCATGCATACCATATCCCTTACCCCTCCCTTTCATTGATCACTAGCATTTCAATCTACTAAATTTATTTTAACATTTGTTCCCCCATTATTTATTTATTTATTTATTCATTTTTACTTATTTTTAATTTAAAAAATTTTTTTTAAATACCAAGAAACACCAAACAAACACAAACATTCTTATTTTGATCATTCCATTCCATATATATAATCAGTAACTTACAATATCATCACATAGTTGTATATTCATCATCGTGATCATTTCTTGGAACATTTGCATCAATTCAGAAAAAGAAATAAAACAGAAAAAAATTCATATATACCATACCCCTTACCCTTCCCTCTCATTGATCACTAGCATTTCAATCTACTAAATTTATTTTAACATTTGTTCCCCCTATTATTTATTTATTTTTAATCCATATGTTTTAATCATCTATCCATAAGGTAGATAAAAAGAGCATCAGACACAAGGTTTTCACAATCACACAGTCACGTTGTGAAAGCTATATCATTATACAATCATCTTCAAGAAACATGGCTACTGGAACACAGCTCTACATTTTCAGGCAGTTCCCTCCAGCCTCTCCATTACA
>PVIY010021477.1:0-42375 GCA_004026745.1 Myrmecophaga tridactyla | reverse complement strand
GTGCCTTCCCATGTAAGAAAGAACCTCAGTTGGAAGTTAGCTGCCTTCCCTCTGAAGAAGTATACATTAACTAAATAAATCCCCATTTATTGAAAGCCAATCCATCTCTGGTGTGTTGCACTCTGGCAGCTAGCAAACTAGAACACCTAGAGACAATGGTTAATCTTGCCTCAGTATAAATACACTGGCATAGAACCCTTTACACTGCCTTCTCCCTTCTCTGTTTCTAATGCAACAGAAATGGAAGACATCAAAAGGTCAAACTCCTGGTGTTCAACATCTCCAAACCTCTTGAACAGAAATGATATGCCACTATGAGGGACTATATCACAGTAGAAGGGAGTAATTTAGAGCAACTGTATGGACAAAAATCTAAAGAGTCCAAATCCAATTTGCTTCTGAATTTATGGGACACTGAAGCAGAGTGGATAGTGCTTTCTGAGATGAGTAAATTGGTATCAATTACAAGCCACCCTTTGCTACAACTATTGCTGTATCCTACCCCAGCTGCAGCGAAAATTGCTTCATTATTGGTATGGCTGGTTGAAGTGTAAGTGGCTGCATGGTCTAATTAAGTGGATATACAGCACAATATGCATAATTGGCAAAATATGGAGGTGCTACAAGACAATAAAGGGAGCTTGGAATGAAACATGCCATTTATGCAGTGGTTTTCATAGGTGATGACACTGAAGTTTTTCCCACAGGAATGAAAGACATGGTATCACACACTGTTCCCAACCATTACTATTCTATCCAAAGTCTGTTGGTAGAACAGCCTGTCTCCCACTCAGGTTCTAGCCAACTTCAGTGAATAAGAAGCTATGTGGAAAAGGGGTGGGGGTAAGGGCAATGAGAAATGCTCCCTATAGAGCATGGGAACTCTAATCCTGTAAGCAGATGTGGGTGGAATTCATTACTTCAGACACAGAGATGTAGGCCATAGTTAAGCAATCTAATGCACTGTTGATAAAACTGTAGAGCAATAGCCTTAGGACCAAAAATTTACTAAATTAAGTTCCCAAGCTTCCAAGGGAGAAAGGAAGTCAGAAGTTATCATTCAGAGCCTGAGTCCAGGAGCCCTCTGGTCGCCTGGAAGAGATTGGGCAAGCCCCTTTCCCTCTTCTGTAAGGAAAGGTCAAAATCCCTGGGTGTGAGCAACAGCTGAGGGCCCCATGTATCAGAGTGCACATGTAGAATTAACCACCTACTGGTCTCCTACCAACAACCAACAAGTGTTAACATTAGTACATATGGAGGCCAAATGCATGTTAATCTATGAGAGTGTAGCCCAATTCCACAGTCCAGTACTGGTTATAAACAGCTATGTGAGAAAATGATCCAGGCAAAGCAGCACAATCTAACTTTATAAACTGTGAGATTATGCCCTCATGAAGGGTAAATGTTATATATTTCCCCTACAACAGCATATATCTTAGGAAATGATCTTCTACAGTATGCTTTGTTGCAGATTACTATAGGGGAACTCTGCTTCTGTTGTAGAGTGATTAAATTAGTGCTGAGAGGACAAGCTAAATTCTCCCCTGTAAAGTACCCCCAATTCAGAGGGGCACTTTCAGAAAGACACCAAAAAAATCTCAGATATTATAAAAATGTGGAGGAAGTGGGGACAATAGTATCTCTCCACAGTCCTTTCAATAGACCTATATGGCCAATATGAAAGGGTGATGGAAGATAGCATATTAACAATAGATTGTCAGATGTTAAACAAAGTAATACCACTATTGCATGCCACTGGCCCAAGCATAGCTGGTTTATTACTATAAATTAGTAAACAATTACATCAATATCATTTTGCTTTGGAGATCTTGCTAATGCTATCTTTAGTATCTCCCTAGGAAAATCAAGCCAGCCTGAATTTGGCTTCATTTTGGGAGGCAAACATGTTCTTCTACTGTGTTTACCCGGGCATATGTACATGGATCAACCATCTGTCATGGCCTCATGGCAAAGGATTTGCTAAGTGGAAAAGTCCTAAAAGTGTAACTCTATTTCACTATATTGATTGTGTGAGGTTATCCAGTAATTCTCTTTCAGAATTAAAAGAAGGCTTAGGCTCATTCTATCTTACCTTGAGAATTGGGGATGGCAGTTAATTGCAGGAAGTTGCAAGGCCCTAGTTGCCTTGTCAAACTCTTGTGTGTTGTATGGTCAAGAAAGATAAAAACTATAAATTTTTATGTAATTAATGTGGTGCAACATTTTCCCAGAATGCAAGTGACAAAAAGGCTAATGGATTTCTTGGGTTACTTAGGGTATTGGAGACATTTTGTTCCTCATTTAGCCCAAATATTAAAACCTTTGTATGTTTTGATTTGGAAAAGCCATTCCTAGGAATGGGATACCTCCCAGCAGGCTGCTTTTGAAAAGACAAAAAGGGAAATAGCACAGGAACAGGCACTAGGGGACTTAGATCCTGATCTGCCCTGTGAATTGGATGTAGTCATCAGGTGGGGTCTGTGGAAGTAGTCAGTGGGTGGGGTCTGTGGCAAAGGCAACATTTTAAATGAATGTCTCTTGGCTTTTAGTCAAAATTATGGAAAAAGGCAGAGCTGAATTACAGCCTCCTGGAAAAGCAATTGTGCATTGTATATAATGCATTATTGCAGGTGGAAGAACTGATTTAAAAATTCCCAGTCACTTTAAAAACAGCTATCCCTATTCAGGGGTGGATAACTGACATGGCTTCTTGACACAATTTGGTGGTTGAATAAATGGAAAACCTTCCAGCTACAGTGGATGTGTTCAATACCAGCCCTTTGAATGCAGAAATACATGAGATTCTCAGACCAGTGTGCTATATAGAAGCTTCAACAGCTAATGTCAGGGCACTTGAAAAACCTGTTGAAATGGCCAGTATAGAAGACAAGGATACAATTCCTGAATCTTCTTGATATGGTGATGTATCTATCCACCAGCGGGCAGTACCCACATAAGAAGCTGCAGCAGTTAAACACAATACTGATATTATGTGGTTTGAGACTGGCACTATGCAAATCAGTCAAAGGGTTGAGTTATGAACAGTAGTAATGGTAATAGTACATGAAGCAGGAGATTTGCTAATCGTTTTCACCAACAGCTGGGCTGTTTATAGAGGCCGTATTACCTGGCAGGCAACCTTAAAGCACGAATAATGGACAGTCATATGTCACCCCATCTGGGGACAAGAATTGTGGAAAGATATACGGGATTCTGCCAACAATAAAAGGTAACTGTCTATCATGTCCCTGTCCACACTCTCAAAATTCCTCAGGTATGTGGAAGCAGATGTATGCACATGTGTTCAGAACAGCACAGCTGAAACAATGGCAGTAGTTCAGTGGCTTCAGTCAAATCCTCAGGGGTCTGGCCCAGGAGTTCAAGCTGTCAATCACATGGCAGCAGCACATAAACATTATCAGAGGGTGCCCTTTGTGTTCTCTGCATCAACCTCATAGGCTACTACACCATAAGGGGCACATCAACCCATCACAAATCCCGGTGACCCAATGGCAAATGGATTGCATCAGTTCCTGTCTGATCTCAAAGGTGGTGAAGTGTTCTTTACTGCCATGGATATGGCTACAGGCATTTTGCTAGCTTTCCTAGTGGGAGGGCAAAACACCAGGTCACCAACTGCTATTTGGAAAGGGTGACCACATTGTATAGCATACCTATATGGATAAACAATGATTCATGGACCCCTCTCAGTGGGTTAATAACCTCATAATAGGCCATGGATCAGGACATGTTGTGGACATTCCACCTAGAAGTGCAGGACTTATTGAAAGAGTGAATAGTTTGTTAAATGAATAGAAAAAAGTTGATAAATTGTCTTTGCAGCAGTGGAATTAGAGGCTCTGTCAGGACTTAACTTCTTTGAATGCAATGCCACAGGCTCCTGCACTTGCCCCCATTGAAATGCTGATGGCTAGACTAGTGCAGACCCTGAGAATAATAAGTCAAAAAGCCCACTGCTTTGCAGTTGGGAAGGGAAGATGATAATTTGCTTTTGCCTATGCCTCAGACTATAAAATAGTGAAAACAAAGCCATTGACCTTGCTGGTGACCTATGAAGCTTCATTGGCTAAGAATTCTAAGTTCCTTGGGAATAGGAGTTACACAAAATACTGCAATTAGTCCTCAATTTATACAGGAAATGCTTATTAAAATCTTTATGACCAATCTGGAGCTTCTATTCCCATGGGAACTTTATGCATGACTGTGTGGATGCTTCTTATATGCAGATTAAAAGTTGATCTAATGGTAGATGACTCTCAGGATTTGCAGGATAAGAATATCTTGTATTTAAAACTCCTCATAATGATCCCCTTCCTGGTATCTTGATGTCAACCAATGGAACTCTAGCATGTTTTTTGTTAGACCCCTTATTGTTCCCAATAAACATCTTTCTTTTTGCCATAGCACACTAGAAAACACCCTTCTACAGTGGGCTTCGGTGGCAACTTGTACCTACAATTAAACCCAATGTTAGGCTTGCATGGACTTGCCAGAGTGCTACTGGCCTTCCTTGGACTGTGACTCTGGCAAATTGGACTGCATGAAATATCCTATTGTCATGGCAGAAGTCAGTACATTGAATAATCTGGAAAAGAATATGCTCACTTAAAACTAAAATTCAACTACCTACCACCTGTAATGATGTCAGAGTTTATATTTTCTACCTTGTATGGGAACAAATGAGCAAGCCTGAACTAAACTGGGGTATGTAGTTTATGACTGTTTAAGGTGGCTGATGGCAGAAACTGTGACAGTTGACCATTTTGCCCCATCTATATGGAATGAATTGATGGAATTCATGATGTAGGGTGTCTGTTCCCCAAATGGTGTAATTGTACTTTAAACCTCAAAATATTAGTATTTTCCACTGACCAGGTATCTCCAACCAACATGGGGAATATCCTTTCCTAGGGGATGATTATGGACTGTTGGCCCTATTTACCCTAATTTGACAGGATGTTGTATGTGGGGACATACCTATGTCCCTGCTACCTTATATGACTCTTTATCCCATACCCCTTGTAATTGGAGAATGGTTAAAGCTAAATATAGAATAAAAGGCAATCCTTGGTGGTATTATCCTTTAGCCATTTTTGTACTGAATGAAAATGCAATAGTTATTGAAGAACATGTGGCAGCTGTAACCAATCACACTGCCCAAGTACTTAATAATTCGAAAATAGCTATATCCTTGCCACATGAAGAAATCACAAAGCTTAGAAAAGTTGTTTTGCAAAATAAAAGGTTGTAGATATGCTCACTGTACCACAAGGTGGCACCCATGCCTTAATTAATGTGCAGTGTTGCATATATATTCCAGAGCAATTAATTTTAAGTCATATTCAAGAGTGCATGCATAACATTTATCAATTATCAGTAGACCCCTTGTCTTATGGTTTAATTCTCTTTCTGGCCATTGTGGCATCTATTTGTAGGGTTGATTTCTCTGTGTGGAGGACTTCAAGTGTTCTGTTGTCTCTCATACTGTTGTTCTGGAGCATAGATATAATGTACTTCATGATCAACATAGTAAGTGTGATGCGGGGATGGATTTTGGTGACCCAGGGCCAGGAACCCCCTCTATGTTGACAGTAAGTTTCTGCATGTAGTGAACTATGTGACCAGGACAGAAGTTAAAAGCCAATGAAAACAGACTTCCTCAAGGAGAAATGAATGTTTAAATGGTATCATAAACAATTTATTTTATAGTAAATTATAACTATCTCCTATGATTATTGTTGATAAGAAATTTTCAGACCCTGTGTCATGAGACCCTCTTGAAACTTTGTTCTTATAGCCTATGGCATGTCTTTGTCCAAACAGTTATAAGCTTCATCTTGAAACCCCACTTTGCAAAGTGCTGATTTCATTTTCCAAATCACTGCTTTAATTTTCCAACCCACCACTACTGGAGACCTTCTCCTGTTCATAATTCCTAATAAAACTCATGACTGTTTCTGTACCTAATGCACTCTTTGGTCTTGGGGCTGCCCTAGCCCAAGAGGTTGG
This sequence comes from Myrmecophaga tridactyla, assembly GCA_004026745.1. Taxonomy (NCBI): domain Eukaryota; kingdom Metazoa; phylum Chordata; class Mammalia; order Pilosa; family Myrmecophagidae; genus Myrmecophaga; species Myrmecophaga tridactyla. The sequence continues at coordinate 36,345 of PVIY010021477.1, read as the reverse complement.
TTGGTACAAAGTTCAAGCACCTTCCTGTGAGAAAGGGATATTGGAAAGTCTTTGGGTCTTTTTAATCATTGCTATGACTGATGATAGAAAATAAAAATGTGAGTCAGCTGATAATATCTTTAAAAATTGTTACAAGTTTCCTGGTTATTATTAAATCACATAGTTGAGAAAAACAATTAGGAGAAAAAATACAACATCAAGAACAAAAGAAAAATACATTCCAAGAAAGTCAGCCATTATAGTCAAAAAGATTCCATGGGAAAATATTTTCTCAGCTGTATCTTTTGTCCAGAGATAAAAATAGATTTGCAATCTGGTTATATTTTAATGTTAATTGCAGTAAATTCAATACATACACAAAATGCAGAGAGTAGTTTATTAAACATTATTTTGAAAAAGTTGTTATCTAGGGGGTGGGACATGCAATTTAATAATAAGTAACTAATGGGCAGCATAATGCATAAATAGGAAAATTTAAACATCTATATAAAATAATTGAAAATTTTGATTATTGGATAAGGGGAGAGATTAATAGTTAAGCTGGTAGATGGTCAATAATGAGGGAGGAACCAACAAGAGGTAGAAGACTTTTAATTTCGTGTCCCAAAATGCCTTTATCAGACAACTTTATTTGGGAGTCCATTCAAGGGCTGTGGTGAGCAAGACATTCTATGAAAGGATTTGAAAATTGTGGAAGATATTGATATCTCCTTCAGTGTTTGGCCTACTTTGAAGACGGGGTCTCAAGCTCAATCCATAAGCGCTGGGATCCAGATGATTTAGCATTCTAGCCATACTGTATATCAAGGGATCAACATGATACCAAAAGCAATATTCAACCCAATGAAGAAAGGTAGTCTTATGGTTATCAGTGACCAAAGTTTATTCTAACATGGGAAAGAAAGATCAATAAAGTGATCTGGCAACATGGATATAAAATTTTGATTGGGAAGTTGAAAACTCATTAAGAGTAAATATTTCTAATGATCAGATTGAATAGTATGACTCTCACATTAATAAAACAATTGAATATATATAGTCAAATACTTTGTTCCATAGAACTACTATGGAAAAAATGAATATAATTAACACAATAAAACTAGATAACCATTACTTGATTAATTTGTATTTTAGTTTAAAAGAAAAAATGTTTATTCTTCAAATAAATTGAGATTGGTACAACAAAAATATCTATGTGAATATTCATAAACACAAGGTAGTAGAAGATATAATTGGCAAGCATCCAAGAATGCAAGATCTGGATGTTGCTTCATGATACACATTCATACCACACCCATATTTCCTGCTGAATAAGAGAACTTTGAAACTACAGGCCTACAAACTTAATAATTTCTTTTTCAAATATTTTTGAAAGGTGGAAAAAGTAAATCTTATAGCCATCAATGAATTTGTCCTTCTGGGCCTTTCCAACTCAGCAGAGTAATGACTAATTTCTGTGCTTTTCCTCTCTCTGAACTTGGTCACTATATCAGGAAACATGCTTGTCATCTTCACCAGCAGCTATGACTCTAACCCTCATTTCCCCCATGTATTTCTCCCTTAACATCTTGGCTTTTGTGAACGCATTATAATTCCACTATAGTTCCTCAAATGGTAGTGAACAACCTGACAGATACCAAGACCATATTCTTTCAGGCTTCCTCACCCATCTCTTCTTCTTCATTTCCTTTGTGAATATAGACAACCTCTTTCTCCATGTGATGGCTTATGTTAGGTATGTGCTGATCTGCCACCCTTTATACTATACTACATAGTGAATTCTTACTTTAGTTTCAGCTGGGGACTTTGCTCTGGGTTGAGACCTACCTCCATGCCCCCTATACACTGTCCTAATACTAGTCTCTCCTATGTCTCCAATGTCATCCATCATTTCTTCTGCCCTCTCAACCTGCCTCTACAGTTAACCCACTCTGCTGTGGCCTTCAACATGAAAGCCATTCATACAGTAGGAGTTCTCCATGTCCTCACATCATTTATATGCATCATCATATCTTATTGGCTTGTCTTCCCCACCATTCTCAACGTCACTTCTAATCAAAGGAAACAAAGATAATTTCCTACTTGTGGCAGCCACCTGTCACTGTAGGTGTTATTCCGAGGCACAGCCATTGTTATTTCCTTCAGCCATTCCTCTCCTCATACACCTGAGAAGGACACACTATTATCTATCAAGTGTAGCATTGTTAATCCACTGAGAAATCCTTTCATGTATAGTGTAGGGAATAGGGACATAAAGAGAGCCTCATTAAAATGTTTTGTAAGTGCACAGGCAATGTTTTTTTTTTTTAGAAATAAGGACTTCAATAATAGGATCAACAGAACACCATTTGGTCAGAACAGAATGTGCATCCCAGAGGGCAATAATAACTGTAATAAAAAGAACCTATTATTTTCTTAAATGTCTCCTTTAAGTTTGATAATGTTACACACTTTATATGGATTGGCACATTAATTGATTTAATAAAAGCATTAGATAAAATGACAAGACATCCTTTCAGATAAGAAAAGAGAGTGTTAAGAAAGTTATGGTACACAGGAAAGTTATAGACTACTTAAGGCCCATGCTTATAAGTGTAGGAAGTGTCTCTATTTCCATACAAATGCAGCCTGGTGACGATAAGTGATTCTCTGTGATAAACTTCCCAAACATCATAGATTATGATGATCTCTCATTTAGTACTCATGAATTCAGTCTTTGAGATAAAATGCATGGATTCAGGTACTGGATCCACTAATTAGTGAACTAGGAAGATCTCCTCATTTTCAGCCCTTCATTTTTTATCCAAAATAATTTATCCGAGTTAAAGAGTGTTTGCTTTACTACAATTGCTTCTCACTTGAAACACAGCCAATAATACTATTTTGTCAACCCAAGTTCTTCTCATATTTGTTCATTATTGGTTTATGGCAAAGTATAGCACACACCCCTCAGAGTCTCTGTCCAAGATAACTACAGAGGGCAGAGGCCAGCTGATACCCAATATTAGGAGCATACTGAATATATTCATATTTGAAATGGAGATTAAATTCTCAATGTATTTTTCAGAGGTGAAAAGTTTTACCTTCATTTCATACAAATAAATTCCTTGTGACTAGGGAAAGCTTTACCTTCTTTAGGAAAATGGCTGACTTCCAAACACATTGGTTTCCTTTCATTTTTGTCCCTCAAAATAAAATCAATGTACAACATAGCAAAATATCTATATTTTGAGCTTTTCAGACTAGTAAAGCCCATGTAGGATATAGTCTTTCCAAACCAAACGTGGTTGTATTTTCTACCCTCTCTAGCTTCTTTATATAAAGTTATAAATGCAAAAGATTTAGGACCATTATTATCTGTTCTTTTACAGATTTATAGATGTAAGTTCTGGGGCTAGTATCATAAGTGTTTGAATGGACACATGTGCAACCATGTGCTTATAAGCACTCATAAACACACACACAAGAACACTTCTCAAGGGAAAACTAGGTACAGTAAAATTTATACTATTTCAGGGAAAAATATACAGCAGATTTTGAGAAAGTACTTTAACTTTTCTAAACTATTCAAGTAATTTACAATGTCAGTAACGAACAGATTCACAGAATAAATCAAATAAATGAAAGTTTTTGGGGTGGTACTTTGTAACTTGCAGCTCTACTCAATAAATAATGTATTTTCTTACATTTGTGTATTTAAAAACCTTCTGTCCCTAAAGTTGATTAAATCACTCCCCTCATGTTTAGATATATGAAGTATTTAGGGTTGCAGCTTAAGTTGGAGTAATTTTCTTAGGGCTTAGAATTTGCTTTGTTAGTCCCTCAAATATCATAGCGTCAATATACATTTGGGAGTCTATTAAACACTAGGGTTAATTTTTCATCATTTAAGAAATGCTATTTTCCTCTCCATTCTTACCATAATTTCTTCCTTACTTCTTTTTGTCCAAATTCTCTAATTTTATTTCATTTAAAACTTGTGACAGTTTTAAATACTTCAATTAATTGTGGAGAATCAAGGTAAATCTCAAATTGCTAATCACCTCCCAAAACCAAAATAGTGATATAGCCCTAATAATTGACTTTATTTTCTAAGCAGTCAGCTGAAATGGCACAACTATACAATGAGGAAAACTCTATTTCATCTATATCACAGATTGTATTTCACACCCTTCATAAATGTTTTACAAACATTACCTAGCATGACGATGAGCTTCAACACAAATAGGAGTTTATAAGAGTTCAAATTCCACATTCACTCAACAGCATATTAAAGGAATTTCTTCCTCACATTTTGCAGCCCAATTGTCACTCACAGGATTCTGCTGTCAATTAAAAAATTATGTGGTCTATAAGTAATAAGGAATTATTACTGATAACTAGGAGTGGATATATAGCAATTTCCACCATTCACTAGTGTGTTCCTTCGTAGGCATAGTCAGGAACAGCTGAGTTGAATCAACACTAAAATGTTACTTGTGGCATGAATCCATGATTTCTACATGTGTTCACAGTGTATCAAACTTGCCACAGAATTCCAATTTGCTACCAAGAAAGTTTTTGCTCACAAGAATAATCAATCTTAGGAGATTTTATTAGCATTTCAAAAGACCCAAGTGACTTAAGGTGCAAGCAAAGCATGGAGGCTATTACCATGTTTCAGTTCCCCTGACCTAAACATATTAATATGCACAATGCTGAGATTTTGAAAACAATTTCTCTAAAGCATACCTGAAGTCACTACCTTACACAAGGCAAAATATTTCTCAGGAAATACCTACATTTTATACTGTAATACTTGAACAAATGCCATTGATATGTTTTAGGAAACCATGTCCATGTTAATTCTATGCTTGCTTATCATAAACTAAGGAAGCAAGGTAAATCCTTGTGAATACATTTCATAGATGACCTTCAATTTTCTTTCCTCTAGAAAATGCAGAAGACATCCTATTAGAATAAATAGAAAAAGAAAGCTACTTTTTTTTGCCTATGTGTAGTCCCTGAGTAGGGAAGATTAGTCACAGCCTATCTGTTAATAGTCTTCTTTCATAGTTATTCATATGAGTGGACAGATGTAGAATGGTAGGTGCTATAGATGATTTCACAGCATGGGTTGTATGGAAGGTTTGTGAGTAGATAACCCATGGATATTCAGATTGCCTGGGAAGTATTGGTGGAAAATTATCTTTTGCCCTGAGCCATAAACTGTTAGCTTCTTATAAGGTTATGTCACAAGTTATTGACTTTCTACAAGAAAGAGAAGAATTACAAAAAGCAAAAACAAAACAACCACAACCAAGATAAATGAAGTATTGTTTTTAATCTCTGAGCTTTTGGATCACATTTTAACAATGTAATAATTTGACTCTGAAATGAAAATGGAGACTATATGTAAAATTAAAGAATTTTAATTTTTTAAGCACACTATTGTCAACTGAAGCTAAAAATAGCAACAAAGAGCAGAATAGATGTAAAACATAAATAACTAAATTGAAGAATAGGTTAGTTTGTTCTACCAATCATATGTGCCAAGAACAAAGTACAAAGAGGAAAAATATAGATAAAAGATGAGAAAAACTTTCTTTTTCTGGAGTGATGTAAACGTTCTGAGAAATGATCATGGTGATGAATATACAACTATGCAATGATATTGTAAGCCATTGATTGCCCACCAAGCATGGGATGTTCATACATTTAGAATGTTCATGTTTGTATGTTGATTGGTTTTATTAATAATAAATTTTTTAAAAAATGAGAAAAGCAGAGTACCTTTCAAAGCTCTCAGAGAAGATATACTCATTCCTGATTCACAAAAGTTGAACCTGGTTTCAGCTCAAGGCTTTGAATACCCACAAACACTTCAGCACCAAAACATGTCCGGAAGATTCTGCACAAGGCTTCTGCAGCAGTGCCTAAGATGTTTAGTGACTTTTCTGATAATTTTCTTCTCCTCTTCTGTGATAAACTGGCTCATATCAACAACCAAAAACTTTCACAATATATAAATAAACTGTATGAACAAGGTGATGGTTTAATAGAAGACAAAATATTTTATTCTGTTATTTCTGAAAATGGACCAGATACACAACTGTGGCAGCTATCTTAAAATTGTGAGATAATAAGTATTAAAAATGGAGGTATACTGACATCCTTTTGTTGTGTGCTTATAGAGCAATGAGACAACAAATTTGAAAATAAACATATATACCTGCTCTGGCATAACCAACCAGATGAACAATCACCAACAGGTATACACTTCTAGACTGTCTTGTTAAAGTAATATGAAAACAATAAGCTTATGCTTGTTTAAAAGCAAACTTAAGAAGAAAATGAAAGATATAATCAAGAACCCAAGTATAACACAAGTGTTCCAGAAGAAAATATCTAAGAAATAAGTAAAATAAATAAGGAACAAACAATGCAAAAAATATTCCCAAGAGAAAGACAACAATGTATTCTAAAATTTGCATGGCTTCTTTTTTGATATTGAAAAAATGACACCAAATTTTGGACAGGAAAATTAGGTGACTTAATATCTATGATTTCCCCATTTATAATAAAGGAACAATAATTCATTAGACAGTTATGGTAAAGGGTTAAAATTAATTAGGAAGTAAATAAAAAGCCTGATTTTCTCATATTATTTTGTCAATGTGCTGCCTCCAACATACACAGACAACAACATATAAAATCCCTGACACCCACCCACTGAATACAAACACAGAAGAGACACATTCATAACTAATCAAGTCTTTGGATATTGAAAAGAGACATTTTAGAAACTGGTAGAAGCTAGCATTAATGAAAAGACAAGTAATATAACCTCTGTTTTGAGTGATTTGTTTTCTCACCAGGAATTCCTTGAAAACTTAAATTGACAAATACATATGAGAAAAATAACCCTGAATATGTTTAAAGTAGTAATCTGAAGATTTGCCTCATTAGAGTTCAACTTTTGACAAAAGGCTACTGCAATGAACTGAGCATGATTTTATGTGAGTTATTAGATAAGTACAACAATGGAAGGTAATATAGAAGCTTAAGATAGATATCAATAAATAAATATAGATGATTAAAATTGTTGATAAATAGAGACAAAATTAGATAGATAGATAGATAGGATAAGTAGAGAGATAATATAGAGGTAGAGATAGGTAGAAATGGAGATAGAGATAGAAATGATGGAGATGATAAATATGCACATAGTAACAATAAAATACCTGGGTGGCTATAATATTAATATACAAAATGGACTTTAAATGAAAAACTGTTAAAAGAGATAAAAGGACATTATATATTGATGTGTCAAAAAATAAAAAAGATGTAGCAATTATAAATATATATGTATATATGAATGAGGCCCAAAATATATGAAGCAAACATTGGTAGACTTGAAGGGAAAATTAATCAGTTCTACAATGATCATTAGATGCTTCAATATGTGTCTTCTAATAATGGACAAAACATCTGGACAGAATGCTAATAGAGAAATAGGGGACTTTACCTACATTATAAACCAGCAAGACCTAACATTCATATATACATACTTCACCAAACAACAACAGGTTACACACTTGTTTCAAGTGTGTGAGGTTCATACATCAGTAGAGACCATATACTACATCACAAAATAAGTATCAGTAAACAAAATTTTTAAATCATACAAAATGTTTTCTCTGACCAAAATAGAATGAGACTGGAAATCAATAACCAAAGGAAAGTTGGAAAATCTTAGAAATGAATGAAAATGAAAACAAAACATGCAAATACTTATGGGAGGCAGTGAAGGCAGTGTTCAGAGGGAACTTTAAGGTTCTAAATGATAATATTAAAAAATAAAGATTTCAAACCATAACCTAATTACACATCTTGAAGATTTAGAAAAAGAAGAGCAAACTGAACCACAGGTTAGAAGAAGGAAGAAAAAACATAATTTTAGAGTAGGAGTGAATGCACTACAGATGGTAAAATAATAGTAGAAATTGATAATACCAACAGTTCAAGAATGGTTGGCTTTAGGTAAATTTTACAAAAGACTCAGACATAGAATTATTAGCAATATTTTTTAAAACCCTCAAAAATTTAAGAATATTCCATTAGTCATTCCCTTATATTAAAATCGTGTAGAAACTTAAGTAAAGAAAATTACAGATATATTCCTCTAAGGAATAGATGTGAAAAACCAACCAAATGTTAGCATTCCAAATTCTTAGTAAATCAAAAAGAATATTCACTATGAAGAAGTGGGATTTATCACTGGAACACAACATAGGACAAAACATTAATGTAAAGCCCAACATTAGTAGAACTATGGGTTTTTCCCCACATGATCACCTCAATAGGCACAGGGAAGGCATTTAACAAAATTCATCAGCTTTTTCTGATAAAAAAAGGTCATAAACTAGAAATTGAAAGAAATTTCCCAAATATAATAAAGGGCATTTGGGAAAATCTAAAACTGTCATTACATTTACGGGTGAAAGACTGATTGTTTTTCTCCTAAGAGCATAAACAAAACAAGAATGCCTACTTTCACTACTATTATCCAAAATTGTACAATAATCTTTATCCAGAGCATTTATAAGAAAAATAAATATGAAGTACCCAAACTAGAAAGTAATAACTGAAAACATCTTTATTCACTAATGACATGATCCTATATACAGAAAATCCTAATAAAATCATTAGAAAACTACTATAACTCATAAATTAAATCAATGAATTAGTGACATTCAAGGTCAACAGAAAAATTAGTCATTTCTGTACTTTAGCATTCAACAATCTGAAATGGGAATTAAAAAAATTTATTTGCAATAACATCCAAAAGAACAAAATATCTATGAATAAATTCAATTGAGGAGGAAAATCTTATACACCAAAAACTACAAAACAATGAAGTGAGAAATTAAGATTCAAATAGATTGAAATGTATTCTATGTTCATGGACTGAAAACTTAATGTGAAGATATCAGTACTTCCTAAAGCATTCAATAGATTCAACAGAATTCCTATCAATATTCCAGCAGTCTTTTTGTAGAGATGGAAAAACCAACCTTCAAATTTAATTACAAGGAGCCATGAATAGACAATGCAATGTTAGAAAATAAGAATAAATTTGAAAGCTGCACACTACTCAATTTCTAAAATTACTGCAAAGCTAGAAATATTTTTAAAAAATGCTGTACTGGTATAAGGTTAGACATGTAGATCAAGGAAATAGAACTTAGAATCCAGAATATATATATATATATATATATATAACATATTGATGATTCCATAAAATTCTTAAAAGAAAACATAGGAGAAAATATTTGGCAATGGATTTTAACATTTGATTCCAAAAGCACAAGCAACAACAACACAGTTGACAAAATGGATTTCATTACAATTAAAGACAAATTATGCATCAAAGGACATTATCAAGGATGTGAAAAGACATCCCACAGAATGGGAGAAAATAGTTGATAAGGGATTTATCCAGTATATCAAAGGAAGTCCTAAAACTCAGAAAATAATACAACTGACAAAAATCAATAGGCAAGAGCTTGACTAGACATATCTCCAAAGAAGATATACAAATGGGCACTTAGCACATAAAAGATGCTCAATGTGATTCACCACCAGTGAAATGCACATTACAACAGCAATGAGATCCACATCACAACCACAAAATAACCTACTACTAAAATTTGGCCTGCACACACATTTTGCCTTTTAATTGTTGACATTAACTTTTTAAATGATGGTAAGGTTAAATATTGAACTATTAAATGTAATTAAGCTTGGTGTTCAGGTACTTCTTATCTTTGATACAACCCTTCACCTGGTCATTCATTATATATTACTTGATAGTCAAATTGAGCTTTGCTATTAAATACTGTCTGACATACGTATGCAAGTGCTGTCTGTATTTTTATGACAATTTCACATTATTTGGATGCTTACATAGTTGAGTACTTTTATTTGTCATGAGATACAATTGGAAGGAAACCATCACAAAGTGTATATAATATCTCATATTTTTTATCAATCAATCCAATCCTTTATCTCTCCCACACATATCTTAAATAAGTATAAACATTTTTGATAATATGCCATTAATAGTATCAAATTTGGATAGTTTTATAAATTATGACATGCAAAATAATTTTTTCCTACTAGTGCTCTGGTGGATAATGCATGGCATTTGCATAGTTGGTTGATTCTCACACAGAACTTCTTTCTCAGAGCAGTGTTGGTTCTGACGAATATATGTGTTAAATATGGCTTTAATTTACATATCCAGTTCAAAATTAGTTAGAAAAAATATATATGTATATAAATTTTTCATTGAAAGATTGTAATCTTGAAGTCATCCCCAACTAGAAAAATTGGGAATTTCTCCCAAGAACCAGAACGATGTTGTTTGTTGTGTCTCCCTCATTTGATGTCTCTCGGTCTTAGAGTCAGATATGTTGTGGTAAGTCTCCCAGCACACTTTTTGCTGAGCAATTTTGCTTGATTTTTTTTTTTACTTTCAGCCATTTAAGTGGTTTCAATAATAAAATTTTAAATGTTTCATAATGTTTTTAAAAAATTAATGGACTGTAACAACTCTTCTAGAGCTACTATAACAGTGTATTAGAAATGGAGTGGCATAAAACAAAAGAAACTTGTTGCTACACATGTTTGGAAGCTATAAGTCTGACAGCAAGGTGTCAATAGGGCCATGTTCCCCTGGAGAAAGAATTTGTTCAATGCATCGTCTAGCTTCTGGTGATGGCTATCCAGAATTCCATGACATTCTCTGCCTTAGTTGTCACATGGGGTTCTACCTTCTGGTTGCCTGTGTCCAAATTTCCTCTTCATGTAAGAAGACCTCTCATAGGATTAAGAACACACATTCCAATATGACCTGATTTAACTTCCCTAATTCCAACTGTCATGACCCTATTTCCAAATATTACCATATCCTGAGGTATTGAAGAGTATTATTTCAACATATCTTTTGGAGGAACATATTCAATCCATCAGAAACAGACTGATTAACTGGAACCATCATGCTTTGTTGATGGGAATGTAAAATGGGGCAGCTGTAGTGGAAAGCAATTTGGTGTCCCTCAAAAAATTAAACATAGAATCAGCATATTACCCTGGAATGCCAATCCTAAATATATGCTCAAATAAATTGGAAAAAGGGACTCAAACAGAATGAAGACATGAATGTTCATATCAGACAAAGGTGGAAATAAAAAACACCCATCCACAAATACATGAACAATGAAAATATGGTATATGAATAAAATACAATGTTATTCAGATGTAAAAAGGAATGAAGTGGGTTCTGATACAAGCTACAATGTTGATGAGCCTTGAAAACATTTTTCTGAGTGAAATAGACCATGCACATGATGATGAATATTTTAATGACTTCATTTATATTAAATATATGCAGAATAAACAAATTTGTAGAGATAGATAATAGAATAGAAGTGACCAGTGGCTGGGGGAAGAAGGAATTAAATTGTTATTGCTTGGGCGGCTGCTGTGGCTCAGCAGGCAGAGCTCTGACCTGCCATGCTGGAGGTCTGGAGTTCGATCCCTGGTGCCTCCTGCCCATATGCAAATTAAAAAAAATTGTTATTGCTTAATATTACAGTTTCAGATTGAGATTAGTAAAATTTTTGGTAATGTTTGGAGGTAATGGTTGCACTATGTTATGAGTGCAATTATTATAATAAATATTATAAAATAAAATGTGCAACTGAAATACACAAAATTGATTAAAATTACATTTTATTTTATGAAATTCTTAACTTGATATTTGGTACAGAGTTATTTTTATTATCTTCTTCATTTTTAAATTCAATTTCATACTGAATTATTGAATGCTTTATATTTGTGCATGATACAAGCTTCATTTCCCTAACTTTCCTAATAATCCTCTCTTTGTTGGATAACATATTCCCCATTCACATGGACTTATTTCCAGAGTTTGAAATTTGTCATTATGCATTAAGCTTTTCTGCCTTCTCATATGTCTAATAATTTATCAAAGCCCACCTTACCTCCCTCTTATTTAACCTCCAAAAAATTTAAGTCCACTTTTCTTTCTACTGAAAAAGAACAAATTATCTATTCAAGAAAGGCATATACATGTATTCAGTCATACAAATGTTGCTCTTTATTTATTGCATAAATTCATTTTATCTTTGTTCCTTTGAAAAAACAGTCACTTATCATGTAGACTACCTAATGCATGAGGCCAGGACTATAACAGAAGATTTATCATTATCTTTTCCTTTGGAATGAGTTATAAGTCAATTTTGTGCAAGTATAAACAATTTCTATGAGCTCCAACTAATAAAAATCTATCAATTCCTTTTAAATCAATTTACAATTCCATAGTGAGTGAAATAAAATGTCTTCCCATTAGAAACTTAATATCTTTCATGATTATCATGATTATAAACTGCTATACAGCACAAATATGCCCAATATGGAGAGTACAAAGAAGATTTTTAAAAATTTTAAAGATAAAGGTAATAGCAAATGTTTTGTGGGACCCAGAAAAGGTGTATTGTCCAGGTTCATTCTGAAATAAATAGTTGCCAACTATTTACTCTATACCATTAAATAGGCACTGGAGCTACAGGCCCAGCTGTCAAACATACTTTATTGAAGGAAAGGGACATATACAAAATATTTAGGGAAATAAATGTCAAATTAAAACAAATTATGGGGTGGGCCACAGTGACTCAGCAGGCAGAGTTCCTGCCTGCCATGCCCAAGACCCGGGTTTGATTCCTAGTGCCTGCCATGCAAAAGAAAAAAAAAACTAAACTAAATTATGTCCTAAGATTGAGAGTTAAATCTTGTTTATAAGTATCTAATAGAAGAAGCTGAACTGGTCTGGAGTTATAAGTATCTAATAGAAGAAACTGAACTGTTCTGAAGTAATCCTGGGTATCATTGTCAAAATTAACCAGAGTATGAAAATATAGCACTAGATCAAGAATAGAGAAACGGTCTTTAGGTATTAGTGGAATGCATATCCAGAAGCTATGAAGATCTGCAAATTTTATTGGTAGTAAACAAACTTCTTGTCTATTTTTTTATCTTCCCAAATATATCTAGTGTCTTACATCTACAGTACCCTGTAGCTGCATTATCTTCATAGCAATAATTTCTCAGAGCTCTCTTCTTCTTGTCTGTTTGAAGTTCTTAGAACCTTGGTAAACCTTTTTTCTCTGCCTACATTCTCCCTCTTTTCTTTCATGACAAAGATCACTTTAGTTCTCATTCCCAGACCAGTTTGTCATTCCCTCCCATGATTTTATTTTTGTTTGTTTGCTTCCACTTCAGCCTTCAGTTTAGTCTGCCAACCTCTTCAGAGATGCAGTATTTCTCTTTCTTAAAATAAAGCAGAGGTAGGTATTACCTTTTCCAAAATTATCTTGATAGATTGCCTCCCAAACCCATATTCATCCTAAGCATCCTTTTGATTTTGATGCCTTTATTCTATGCTTCGAGAAGTTTGCTTTCAGATTATTATGAGGGTGTGTATCACAATATACTAAAGTCAAATTAAAATGTACCTATCTTATATTCTCACTGAACTGGGAATACAAAAGCTAAAACATAAAATGGCATAAGGTAGGTTTGGGAAAGAAAGTAATGAGATAGACAACAAAATGTCCTATATTTTTATCCTTTAATTTGAGAAAGGATTATACATAATACCCCAAGACATAGTATTTTGTATTACTACTTTCCTAAGACTAATGATATTTTTGGTTTGCCTGCTAGAATGCAGGGTTTTTTTCATGATATTCCAGCATCCTGCCAATTTTAGATTTACAACAGATAATGCTATCCCATTAGGAAGATAAATATAAGACCATCATATATCTATCTACCCAATTACATGTGAAACTATTATTTATCCCACTCATCTGATTAGGGCACAGAGGACACATCATAATACATTTTAATGAGGATATCCATTTACATGATAATATTACTTTAAATATCCAATATGCCAGACTATACAACCAGTTTGTTTGGACAATTATGTCAGTAAAAGCAAAGATAATGACAAATGTAATTTTACCTTTTCTAATTTTAGGGACAATATCAGCCTACTAGTCCTTAATGCAATCTTCATACTTTTATATCTTATAATATAAATGAGTAGATTCATGATGGGCACCATAGTATTGAACACAGAAACCACCAAGTCAAAGGCTGATGGAGATATGGGAAGGGAGTGCAGATACAGAAAAAACTATAAGAGCAAAACTGAGTCACAACAATGAGGTGAGGCAGTCATGTGGAAAAAGTTTTGGATCTGCCTTCTCTGGATGGCATACTTAGGATGGTGGATAGGATGTTAATATGAGATATCAATAAACCAAAAACAAGCAAAGTCTAATACTAAGCTGAGCCCAATGATTACTAATTTTCCAATGTTATGAGAACACACAATGGCCAGGAGTTGGGGACACCACAGAAGATGTGTGTGTGAATATCAGGAGATCCACACGTGTATAGAGAATGTAAATGCTATGGGAAAAATGCATTGTAACCTCCACTTCCCATGAATAAATGGCCTTATGTACATAGGGCCCATGACTCATCATGAGTTTGCATCAGAGTGGTTGGTATGTGGCAACACAGCTGTCATAGGACATCACTGTGAGGAGAGCTACTTCTGTAGCAGCTAAGAAGAAAAATACCTGTGAAACACACCCTAATAAGGAGATGGTATTATAATTAGTCAGAGTTAGTGGCAGATTTGGGGACAGTGATGGAAATGAGTCAGAAATCCAGAAAGGATAAGTTTTTCAGGAAGGGTGTGGGTAGCTGATAATCCTTGCTGGTGAGAGGGTTGATGAGAAAATTCCCTAGTAGAGCTGTCAAGAAAATCATCACAAAATAGTACAGTATATAAAATCTGGATTTTCCAAATTTTAGAAAACCCCATGAGGAGGGTCATGGTCACTGAGGAAAAGTTATCCATTTTTCTCCACATTTAATCAATTTCTCTAAAAAGTAAAGTAATAAAAAACAACTTGAGAATGGACTGAGGTGATTCATTGTGTGTACGTGTGTGTGTGTGGGGGGGTTAAATTCCCTTGCTACCACTCACCTATGTATCTATTAGAAATCTTGAATCCACATGAAACTCACTTCACATAGCTGTCATTGAGGTTATTTTCCCTGCAATTCCACATTTCATGGGTATCTGTAAAGGGATAGTTATCTCAAAAGTTATACATTTAAAATTTGTTTACATGAAGGCCCATATTCACATTGTAATTAAATGGAATTATGATTTTATATACTACAATATGTAGTGAAAAAAGGCAATGATTTTGGAGCTGTCTGAATACCAATGTCAGCTCAGACATTTACTAGCATTATGAGCAGGATAAATTATTAGCTTGATTAATTTACAGTGTGAGTTTTCTCATTGGATCATTATTCTGTTTTAATTAAATAACACACATAAATATATCTAACATAATTCTTGGACAAAAAGGGGCAACATTTCTCCATCATTTTTCCTTATACCAGTAATAGGAACAAATGTGGAAAATTTTGAAATGGGCAAAACACAAAACAAAAGAAAACAAATTTTAGAGTTCTGCCTAGTGGGTTACTCTTGACTTTTATACATTTTGAGCTATTTTACCATTTTGGAACTTGTAGAAAACTGATAACACTAATAATTATTTTCCATAGAAATGCAAATCCATTGTCTTCTGGTGTATTGCAATGGATTATTGCTTTGTATATAGAAACATTTTACATCTATTTGGAAATTCTGTCATTCCTTATCTGTCTTTCTATGTGTGGTAGTTTGATTTCTCCTCTGAATGAACTGTAATATCTTGCTGACTCCAATTTAATTAATGAGTTAAAATGTTTACATGTATTTTTTATATTTGCTTGAGAGTTGTAATTTTATCCTTTTAAAAAAATTATCCTTTAGTAAATAAATAAGAGTAACCTCTGGTACTTAGGGTGAAACACTGTGAAAGGCTCTGAGATATATTCGTTAACAAATTTAGGCAATTTATTGGGGGCATAGACAACAGAAATCTACCAGATATACCTTGTCATTTTGCTGTATTCTGTTCTGTTTGACAATAATAAAAAAATTTTAAATAAATAACTATTTTAGTAGCTATTCTAAGTAGAACTGACCATTTGAATTGTGCAGCAAAACATTCAAATGCATTTCCTAGGCATTAGATATTTTTACCTTCTCTTAGAATTTGCAAAATTGAATTAAGAGTTTTTAACCAAATCTCCTATTTAATTATCTAGGCTAAAAAGTTCTCCAGGTCATTTGGTGCTTGGCTAGATTTCCTTTTCTCTTTCATGTTCTTTCAGCTCCCCTTAGCCTTACCCATCCTGCTTATTGTCACCATTTTCTGTACGCTACCCATCATGTATATGGCTTAGACTGGCAAATGTTCTCTTTGTTGTCCATCAATCTGTTCTTTTCTCACCTTTTTTCTATCCCTCCCCTCTTGTCTTGGAGGAAGAGTGGTTACCACCTATATAAAGTTGTAGCAAAGTATTGTACCATAGAAATACAAGTACTATTGTTTACTAAAGCAATTAATTTACCTGTCATTAAATGGCACTAGCCTATATGGGACCCCATGATGTAGCTTTATCAAGTAGAACCAGAAATTTGTCTTTTTTTGGAGACTAATCTAACAACTCTTTCCTCCATGAATGCAGCAAGTAGTTTTTTGCTGAAATATATTACTGATTTTCAGTCTAAGCTTTTTGAATTATTCTCAATACAATTTCTGCACCTGAGGACTTGCTTTCTCAGTTTTAGCTCTCTCTTCTGCAGTTTAAACTACAATATTCATGTAATCACACATAAATTCAGCAAAAGTGTTAGTGTAGATTATGCATAACTATTTATGTTCTATGGAAGAAATATTGAAATCTTGTATTCTGCTAGAAATCATTAGATATTATCCTAAAACAATTTAAATGCAATGCAATGAAGTAGTGGGAGGCAAACACAGAATGTAGAAAATAAGTAGCATATGCTTTTCAATGCCTCAGATGTTTAGCTCTCACCCATCCTCTGTTACAGCAAAGGAGTCTTCAATATCTAATGGTGGATGGAATAATGGAGGCAGAATTTCCTAGAAATTAATTATTCTTCAGAAAGAAAGATATGTTTTGAGGGTGAGAAATGAGTCAAGATATTATTTTAATAGTATAGATATGAATTATTAGAAGGCATGCTGGAATGAATGGTCACAAAGGGGAAACAAAATACTTACACAGGTTACAGAGAATGGATGGAAGAATTTAATGTGCTATGAATGAAGTTATTGAATAAATTTAAATCAAATAAATGATAGAATTAATTACTAGATACATGGGTATATGTTTAAATTTTCCCATATTTGCTCATAAACTTGGAGGAAGATAGAATATGTTTGCCTCCCACCTTTTCTTGTCAAGGCATGCCTGTGCCCTAAATCTAACATTATAGCAAGTTGTGCTGTTAATTAGGCTTTGAAAAATATGTCCTCACGGCCCACATGAGAGTGTTCTTTTTTCAGAGAAGATGAACAACATTTTTTCCTTGTCAACTTAAACTGTTTGTGTATGTCTTTATCTTTAATTATGAAATAAAATTAAAATCTTATGCCTAATCTTAAGAGTGCTCTTGCAATACTCGTTGGCTGCTAGGTGATTTATAGGAATGAAAAATTCATCCTTTCTCCTGTGAAACGCCAGCAAACATCACATAATTAGCTTTGATGCCTGAGCTAACAATGGAGCCATGTTTGCTTCCCCTCATCTTCCTTGGATCTGCCATTGGCATGAAGGTCACAGGGTCTGTTTGAAAAAGCAGTGGTAAAACACTTGTTGATCTTTGAAAAGTTCATTATTACATGTATTTATAAAATCCATTAAAGCTAACCTCAGAATGAGTATTTTTATATTTTGATAAGCCTCTTAAAATTGTATAGGCCCTCAAATATTTTTGCTTGTGAACCACTGACTCCTTCTGTTTTAAAACTGACTAAAGTCCAGGTACATGGATCATGTTCAGGATATTTCATCAAGGTGTTTTCCCAGAACACCTACACCCTCCCTCTAATCCTGACAAACACAACAGGTGTTTAATTTACTTTAAAATTAGAGGGCCTGAGTATGCATATATTTTGGTGTAGTGACCAAAGGCAAGAGGGATTCACAGCTTGAGAATTACATTTTTGAGTATGTGACAGATCTGAGCAGTCATCTTATTAAAGCCACATTCTGTAATGTTCCAATGCATCCATTAATAAAATTTATACTGATGGACAAAACAACCCATGGTATTCCTCTTATAGGGAGGGATATGACCTTTTGAGAACTTATGGGTAGAGCCAGCACTCAAACCCAAGAAGCCTCATTGTAAATCCCAGGATTTTCCTCACTTATGGTAGAAAGTCTTTTACAATTATTATGGACTCAATCATTAAAAATAATAAATATGATGTTATTGCACAAGTTGCAGATTGAAATTCTCTTCAGCAGACAATAAATCCCAAAGTTTCTTTATTCTTCTGGTGGATGGGTTACAAAAAATTCCAGAAGCTGGCAAAGTCATGTCTTTGTAAGGACTCTCCTAACAACCACTTCTCATGAGTTTCCAGGGAATAAAATCATAGCTAGTGTCCTTTGCACTCTTACTCTGTCCACTTTACTCATGTTTTCTCTTCTGAGAATCACAGCAGACCTATCACCCCCACTTTAAAAGAAGATAAAATTAGTCCTTATAGAAAGAAAGATCTCCTACAAGGATGACAAAACAAAATAGGTGATAGAGTGAGTTCAGACCAAGGAATATCTGATCTTTGCCTGACTCATTCAGCTGAAATTCATGATCTTAAACACAATCTCACCCCAAACAGAGTAGAATAAGTATGAAGAATTGCTGGCCTATGCTGCTCCATATTTAAAAATCATCCACCTTGAGTTGACTAAGTATATACCCATGTGATAGAACTAAATTAACAACTACATTTGTCCTCAGCAGAAAGGGTCTATTAAAGAATTATGTCATTTATTTTCAGAGCTACAAGGAAAACTGAAAATGCACAGGTTATTCCAGCTTTGTATTTCACATCAGCATTCCTTAGCATTATATTTGGTGCTATATAAAACTTCATTGTTTTGATATGCATATATCTAATTGTGTGTGAAACTAAGTAAGTTTAAAAAAGTATATGAACCGTTTGTGTTAATTTTTGTGCCACATGTCCTTTCAAAATTTTTCCCTATTTTCATTCATTTTTATTTAATTTCTTTAATAATTAATTAAGTAATTAAATAATTTCTTTCTTTAAGCTCCAAAGTATTAAAAAATTGGACTTTTTCCATCTCATGCTTATGATACTTAAAAATATTTTTACTATATTTGTTGGAATATTTTCCTCACAAATTTTATTTAATCTAGACAAATATATATAATCCATTTACTTTATGGCTTTTGGCTTTGGAGACTTGCTTGGAAACATTTCTCTTTCTGTCACTACATTTTGGGTCTTGCTACTTAAAAATCTACATATAACTTTCTTATTTTTTCAAGTCCCAGACTTTGTCTAAAAAGCACTTACAATTATTTTTTGCCATAGCAGACTTGCATAATTCTTACGTCCTTTTCCAAGGGATAAATCCAAGCATTCAATTAATAATCTAGTTTGAATTAATTATTCCATTATACTTCATAAATGTTAGTAGCCTAATTATATATTTATAAAAAGAGATCACTTGTTTTCTCTAGTTTTTTTAAATGAATTATTTAATTATGTGGTTCATTTAAAGGATTACTTTTAGTTATCCAGTTATACAATCTTAATCTTGTAAAAAAAAGAAAATTTTGCTCTTTTCTTTCAATTTTCACACCTTATTTTTTTCATATACTCTATTTTACTAACAAATTCAGAAAAATAGTGAATACCAATTATAGTTTTCTTATATCTGTTTTATTGTAATTACATGTGATTTCAACATTTGACATCATGCACAATTTTGTTAGAGGTAAATATATTGCTAAATTAATAATTTATTTAGTGGTAAAATGCATTATTTCAACTCCTATCATTAAAATCAATTATTAGAATGAACTTGTTTTATGTGGTTTATCAGTTTATGAATAACAATTAATATCACCTTTGTTATATATTTTTCCTTGATATCCAAAACTATACGTGTGCTCGCATATTTTTCCTTAAGTATTTAATAAGTTATTATTTAAATTCACATATATATTTACAAATGAATGTTACTGAATAAAAAGCGAGAATATGACATTGGCCCCATACCCATAAAATCCTGTTACACATATCATACATATGTTTTTGTTTTTACTTTTTTTGATAAAAACAATGATATATAAAATTTCAAAATAAAAAGCAAAATTCTGTCATTAGCCCCAGTCCCTCTTCTCAAAAGTACTGGAACAGGCTGCAAACAATGGTTGAACCTTCAAAACATTAAACTCAGTAATAAAAGCCAGATATGGTGTTCAATGATAAAAGGCCACATATTTTAAGATCACATTTATACTAAATTTTCCTAAATAGGCAAATCAATGGAGACATAAAATTGTTTAGTGGCTGCCAAGAGCTGGAAGGGTGGGGTAGAGGCAAATGATTACTAATGCCCATGAAGTTTATTTTGAGGATTATGAAAATACTCTAAAATTAGAGAGTGATCATGGTTGCACAACTTTCTAAATGTACAGAAACCCAACAAATTGTACACTTTCAAAGGTAAATTATATGGTCTGTAAATTGCATCTCAATAAAATTATATTAATACAAGAAATTCACAATTAAAATCATAACCATAACTTGCACATAATTCCATACTGTTTTGATGCATAGATCAACCTAATTTTATATAGAAAATTATATATATACATATATATATCAGCTATTTATAGCCATTCTTTTCAATAATAAAAATTACCGTCTTTTAAGTATATATTTATTTAACAAGCCTCCTACTAATGGACATTTGCTATTTCTATTGCAAGGAAAAGTCCTACAGGAACAAGGGTGTAATTATAATGTGACACACAGTCCTAAGTTTTATTAGAAAATATATCTGTGGGTGGTTTAAGAAACATGAATATTTTGGTGCATAATGAAACATAGCCTCATCTAAACTCATCTTCCATTTATGCTTATTGATATGACAGAAAAGAGTGCAATCATTCTTGTCCTACTCTATAATTTTCCTAGTATACTCATACACTGTCTATGCTGTTTTGTTTTATTCATGTGTGCTTTCAATCTGATAGCTTGGAAGTATTTTTATCTGATTTTAACTTATCTTTTATATAAATTTGTATCTTTCTTATATAAAATTTTAGTTCTTTATTAATAACTGTTAAGTAATACTAACCACTCAATATAAAGTTCAGATATATTAATATATCTAAATTTCCCATCACCTTTTCTCTTTAACTATAAACTTACCTGATTTAGTTCTTTCTAAATTCTTATTAACTTTCTTCAATTATTCTAGTGCTGGTTACTGTATTCAATGCATTCCTTGAATATCTGAAGTAGTTGATTGAAATTAACAAGCAATTCTGATTCACACTAATGATTTTGAGAACGGAGTGCTGCCTAGTGAATTTATCATCTTTCCAGAACACTTTTTTCTGCATTTGTGTCATTAGCACTATGTTTTAACTGTATAAATTTAGCATTTTCACCAAAATATATCTGTTTCTTTACCAGTCTTTACCACCTATGTAACAGAACATATTATACATTTTACACTTGCAGATTAATTTTTGGTAATAGAAGAAGTGTTTTGTTCATTGTTTATAATAGGAAAAGTGTTTTTGTATTATTGTTCTGAATTTTTTTTTCATTTCCTTCTGTTCTGTTCTTC
Organism: Myrmecophaga tridactyla; assembly: GCA_004026745.1. Classification (NCBI taxonomy): domain Eukaryota; kingdom Metazoa; phylum Chordata; class Mammalia; order Pilosa; family Myrmecophagidae; genus Myrmecophaga; species Myrmecophaga tridactyla. Next base: position 14,415 of record PVIY010021477.1, on the reverse strand, counting down.
AGGAAAAAAAACAATCATGTTACATGGGATATCATTGTCTATTTTCTAGTTCTATTTATTTCTTTCTTATCACCTGTATAGAAAGTCTGGCTGACTGAAAACCTAGCAGTAGGTCTACTGGCCTTTGGCCAAAGTGTGGAATCTATTTAATGGAAGGTAAATCATCAGTTGTCACTGGGGTCTGTGAGTTGTTTCAGAGCAAAATATAGAAGACTGTCTACATAGTTTTGTACCTAAAATTGGGCTTCTGATTTGCACTTGGTTTTGTGGAGTCTGCTGTGTGGAGAAGCAGGTGATGATAAAGCCTGGTTTCCTAAGTGGGATGTGCCTACATGAGCATTTTACTATAAGAGATGTCAACTCCTCAGCAGATTTGGGGCTTCCTTGTATATGCTGAAATGTTATGTTGTTGGTATTTGAGATCTGGAGACAGCCTGTGTCCTTTGTAACCTAGGGTGGGAGGATAAAAATAACTATTCCTGATGCTGCAAGACTCTTGTATCACATGTAGTTCTCCCTGTATGGTTTACGGTCTCCTTTGCTTGTTGTAATGCTCTTCCCTGAGACTAAACTGCTTGAGTTCTTTGATTTCTCTCACCAACCATACTCTTAAGGTAAACAATGTGAAATAAATATATGATTAAGCAATTTAGCTTATTTTCTCTCAAAACTAACTTCAATATCCATGCTTGTATCTTCACAGCATCAATTTTAAATTTCAAATGACTTTCAGCTTTTTAATGTCTTCATGGATTTATTTCACAATTATTTCATGGCCATTGACAGGTTAAGTTTAAATTATTTGTTTCATTTATATTTTAATCTCTCCTTTATTCTATATGATTCAACCCTTTCACAGTGCCTTAACTACAACATGCTCTTTCTGTCTGATTTACTCATGAAGAAAAATCCAAAGCTTTGTCTATTCTGGGCCTATATTCACTGCTGAACATACTTTCAAAACAAGGCATGATCTTCTTGTTTGGTTCCAATTTATGACAAAAAAGTGTTAGAAGCCTGTCAATAATACTTCTCAATCTGTTAGGCTTGTTTCCTTTCTACCTCAAACTCCAGCAGCTCTTCCATTGTGCAAATGCAATGCAGACATCGTATTTACAAAATGTGATTGTGCAATTTCACATTTCTGGTCTTTCACTGAGGGACTAGCCAAGAAGTTCACAACAACTTTGCTCACCTCAGCATGGAGGATCTTTCTGGGTAGCATCTTGTGAAAACATTTAAGGACACGATCCACCAGTATTTACCTGGAGTAAGCAATTCAGAATAGGTCATGTAATAAACAGACCCTAAAACCTGGACAAGACAAAGGCTAGAAGTAGTTTATTGGAGTAAATAAGGATCTTGAATATTTGTAAGAAAAACTACATTATCCAGCATGCAGTGTTCATGCCATGTCAGACACATACTAAGAATGACTTGACAGAACACTTGGTCACCTCTGTCTGACCTTTTGTCTCCAGACAAGGATGAGGTAAATTTTTGCCAGAGCAGTGAACATCCAAACTTAATGCTGAAGGAATGCAGTAGCTCAAAGCCAGTCTACAACAAATGGGAGATTATATGAATCATTAACTTTCATTTCCACTCCAGATATTAAAAGATAAGTCTGTCAGGTTACTGGATAACTGCTGTGATAGAGAAACAAATGCTACATCAAATGCACATAACAATGAGTTGAATCTTTGCATAAATAGTTGGAAACATCACTAAACAAACACCACTACAGCCACATGTACAAACTTGTAAACATATTCATCAGGAAATAAGAAAGACATACTCTTAACAATTATATTCCTCATCTCTGCAACTGGTCACAAGGTTTTAGTGGTATTCATAATTACTTTTTCTTAATGCTTATTCCATATTCTCTTTGCTCTAAAAAAAGTACCTCAGTTGGGCATGGTTCTGTCAGTCCTGGTTGTGCATAAATTGGATTGTCCTAATCTACCATTGATTTAATTACAAGGCATGTTGACAGTAAAAATTCCCTAATGGATTACTTTTTTTTCAGGCATACTCTTCCTTCCTGCCATTTTGTGGCAGCAGGTCATCTTCTGCTTGGTAATCAAGATCAATCATGTCACCTAGTAAAAAAACTTCCTACTTTGCCTATTGATTCTGAGGGATGAGAAGCCAAGGAATGCTGGGTGACAATTTCAATACCCTGTTCCATGGAATGACTATCTCCTGCGAGAAACATTCCTCCATTTGGAAATAACACCTCAAGTCCTGCAAAGTCAAAAGTCACAGTTCTAATAGGCAAAATAAATATTATTGGTACACTAACATCAATAATGAGTGTTTTCACTACCATTTCCATTCCTGATTCTAGGATACATGTATTCTGGCTGTGAGAAAAACTAAACCATATATTAGATGCTAACGCAAAGCATATACAACCTCACATTGACCCAGTTCTGCAAGATAATGTTACATAGCTGGTGCCATAATTGAGTCCTCATTATATCATTGCAACAGTCAATTAAGTTGTTTCAAGATGATGGGGAACATAATAAGTCAATTTCATCAGCATGGGTCTATTGCTTTCTTATGCTGAAAGGTGAATTCCTTCAAGAGAAGCAATACTTCTGGAATATCAAATTGATGGATGCTTAGTTTCCTGTCTGTTAAATCAAGTACAAGAAGATGAGTTGGCTTAAACATAGGGAATTTACTGGCTTACAGTTTTGAGTCTAAGAGATGTCAAGCATCAAGGCATTGTCAAATTAATGCCTTATCCCAAAAGATTGTGGAATTCTGATTTTGGCTGCCAATGATCCTTGGTTTCCTGTCATATAATAATGCACATAGTAGCCTCTTTTAGCTTCTTCTTTCTTTTCTGAGTTCAACTTCTGGCTTCTCCCTCTGTGGTTTCCTCTCTCTCTCTCTGTCACATTCCATATAAAGCTCTCAGTAATAGGATTTTGACCTATCATAATTTTTCTGAGCCACACATTAACTAAAGTAACCTTATTAAATGTCCTATTACAGGACTTCACACTCACAAGAATGAACTAAATTAAAGAGCATGTGTTTTCTGGGGTATGAACCTTTGAGCCCCTACAACGGTTAAGAAATTCTTCAGGTTCCTGTATGGTGGATTTTTCAAAATTACTTAGTACAAGGAATGCAATCTATATAAAGAGTAAGAGTATTCCAATATGAACAAAACACTCCCAGGATAGAATCAGTCCAATGTTATGAGCTTGTCATCAGTTATCCGGTACAACACCTTGGGGAATGGTTCGCTATTGGACTCAATGTTTGTCTCTGCTGTTTGCATATTGGACATTCCTGAGTGCGTGAAGCCAGGTTAACTTCATTGAGTGGCAGTTCTTGTTGCTGAAACCATGTACAACTTCTATTCCTGCCAACAAGACAACTTTTTCATGAATCCATTTTGCAAGGAAAAGAGTTCCTGGGGAAAGAAGTTGAATGTTAAACTCAGAGTTAACCTATACCTTTCATTTTTTAAATCTCCCTCTGCAGATTTCACTCTATACTAAGCATTCACATGGTATGAAAATATTGTCACATTTTTGCAAATCCAGAAAGTTCTCTCCACATATCTCCTCTTCAGATTTCCTTGTCAACAATTTTCCATTCATAGTACTTCCTAGCCTCTGACCTCCAGCCAAAGCAATGAGCACAGCTCATGGAGCAGTAATTAAACAGTCACACATCTGGGCATTTTTCCTTCCAAGTAAAATGGCCATCCAGGTGCACTGCAAGAACTATTCCCACTGGGAAATTTTTCCTTCACCATTGTCTTCCAGGGACAGTCCAGAAAATGGTTTTAATGTTGCAGGAGTCCAGTGTGGGGTGACAGCTGCATATAGCAAAGAATGATCTCAAAACAAGGTCCAAGGTTTTTCTTCTTCAGAAAATTAACCAAAGGAAACTCTCCAAAAAAACTGAGGTTTAGACTGAAAGATAGATGCTCATTGGCAGGAGTGGGGGGCATGGGCATTTGAGTTAATTCCTCCTGTGTTATGCTTGTGGCTTTCAGGGCCTGCATGAACCTGTTCTCATTTATACCACATGGAGTACTGCCCTTGTATAATGTATACGATGGGATCCAAAGACTTATTAAGACTGGAGTATTAGTGGATGTTTCATTTTAGACCTGCTCACCCATCCCAGGAATGCCCAAAGTATACACCTTTTACTGATATGGTGAGGAATAAATTTGGGAGAGCAACCCTGTTACCCATGTAAAGCTCTATAGTCATTATCTCTTTAAGTTAGCTATTATGTGGGAATTCCTGTCACTCAACTTGGGTCCTTAAACTTGGGTTATCAGAAGAAAAATTGCAGCACTTAATCACCTAAGACAAGGTGGATGTCACTTTCTTAATGGATAGCATAGTTGAAGAAGTAACCAGAATAGATTGACCCACAAACACATATGGCACCAGCTAGTTGGTCATGGATTATCTAGACATGAAATAGATAAGCAGAAGACTAAATACTTGTTTAACTTGTAAAATGAGAGAGTTCTAGATCAAGTGAACCAAAGGCTAAATTCAATTGCAAGAAGAAATATAAAAAGTCATGACCCATCATTCAATTACCAGACTTGAGAATGTTTACAGACCCAGAAGACCTCAAATGAAGGGGATACCAGGTCTCTTTGGAGAAGGACCCTGCTACCAAAAGTGAGTACTGTAATTATTTCTCCCAGCCTTTCCTAAAGGAACTTATAGTTTTTTACAGAGGTAACATTATATTAAAAAAGGAAAGGAATCCACATTGGTGGATTATTCGACTGGATCTGAACTAACAAAACACTGTTTTTACCATAGTAAAAATGGTCCTACAAAGCTTGCCTATGCAAAAAAAAAAAAAAAAAAAAAAGGTGCTCCACATGCCAGCAGATAGGCTGATCACCTCAGGAAAAGGTGACATGTTGGAGACAGATTATTGGTCTCTGCTGCTAGCAAACTACACAATCAGCAGTGGCTGTGGCCAGGCCATCCTTGGTGAATAGAAGTCCATGTTTCTGAGCCAATATGAAGCCTCTGTCCTTAATCCCAAGGGAACATTGTTCTTGAACCCTTTGGGGAATGACAGCAGTGGCTGGATAAAGAGTCTGACTGGTAACCACAGGATGGGCTTTCCTATCAAATTGACTATTAAAATCTTCCTCTGTTGGATTCAATCTCTGATTAGTATTCACATGGGAAAAATGCCTTCATGTATTCTGTATATTCAGAAAAGACTATCCATATACAAATACCACTCAATTGGGAAAGAACAGTCTCTTCAGTGAATGGTACTGAAAAAAAAAGTTGATCATCATTTGCAAAAAAATAAAGAAAAAGAAAGAAGGAGGACTCCTACTTCATAATCTATAAAAATGCAAATGATTTTGACACTTAAGTATAAGAGCAAGGATTGCCAAACTCTGAGAAGAAAACTTAAGGAAGCATCTTCATGATCTTGTGCTAAGAAATGGCTTCTTAAATTTTACACTGAAAGCACAATGATGAAAGAAAAAACAGCGAAATGGGACCTTATTGAAATAAAAAGTCTTAATCCTCAAAGTACTTTATCATGAAAGTGAAACCTCATCCTGGACAACAGGAGAAAATATTTGGAAACCACATTTATAATAAAGATTTAATGAACAGAATATATAAATAAAACTTTCAACTTAAGAAAAAAAAGCAACACAATTTGAAAATGGGTAAAAGTTGTGAATAGCTATCTCTCTGAAGAAGATACACTAATAGTCAAAAAGCATATGAAAAGATAGTCAATATTTTTAGCCATCGGGGGTTGCAAATCAAAACCACAATGATATACCATTTCACACACATTAGAAAGGCTGCTATTTACAAAATAGAAAGTGACAAGTGTTGGAGAGGATGTGAAGAAATAAGAACACTTATTCATCACAGGTGGCAATGTAAAGTGGTACAGCCACTATGGAAGACAGTTTGGCAGTTCCTCAGAAATTTAAATATAGAAATGCAATAAGACCAATCTGTCCCATAACTTGGTATATATTTCATAGAATTGAAAGCAGGGTCTGAGGCAGATATTTGCACACTGATGTTCAGAGTGGTATTCTTCATCATTGTCAAAAGATGGAAGCCACACAAATGTGCTAGTTTGAATCTATTATGTACCCCAGAAAAGCCCATGTTCCATTAATCCAATCTTGTGTTGGTAGGCCTATTGCTGGGTGGGAAATTTGATTAGGTTGTTTCCATGGAGAATGAGACCCTACCTATTCCTGGTGGATCTTAATTTGCTTGATAGAGTCCTTTAAGGGAGAGACATTTTACAAAACAGCTGAGAGCTGAGGGAAGCTAACAGAGAAATATAATGTCCTCAGAGATTCCATAAAGTCCCACAGTTGCTGAGGGAGCCATTATGAAACCAACTCAGGAGAGATGTTACCATGTGCCTTCTAATGTAACACAGGAACCCTGGGTGTGATTGGCCTTTCTTCAGTGCAGGAAACCTTTTGTTGATTCCTTAGTTTTGACATTTTTATGGCCTTAGAACTGTAAAATTTTAACCCAATAAATCCCTTTGGAAAAAGCCAACCCTTAGCTGATATATTGCTTTCTGGCAGCATCAGCAAAACAAAACACCAAGTGTTCATCATCTTATGCATTCAGATAAATAAGTACACTATAGTCACACAATGGAATATTATTCAGGTATTAAAAATGAACGAACTTCTGATATCTTCAACAACTTGAATAAAACTTGAAGAAGTCTTGTTGAGTAAAATAAGCCAGATACAAAAGTTCAAAATTGTATGACCTTACTGATATGATACAATTAGTATAAGCAAACTCATAAAGTCAGACTCTTGAATTTTGGTTACCATGGGATTATGTGGGGAAGGGGAATACAGATTTAAGCCCTAAAATACACAGTTTCTATTTGGAATGATTGAAACATTTTGGTAATAGTTGTAATGGCAGCACAGCAATATGAGAATATATAACAGAATTGAAATGTATATCTGAATGCATTTAAAAGCAGAAATGTTAGCTTGTATATATGGTAACAGACTAGACTTTAAAAAAAAATTCATGGCCCTGCAGAATACATTCATTCAAGCAGGCCAACTTGCTCTGTAGGAAATGATGATTCTATGGATGCAAACCACCAAAATAAGTTACCCTGACACCTTAAAACCAGGATAATTAATGCCATAGTCAAGTATTAGAGAATACTTCTAATGCTACTATAGCATGCAATTATAGAAATGTTCTTTCATTAACTGTAACAAATATGTAATACCAATACAGAGTATTAATGATAAGGTGGCATATGTGAATCCTGTATTTTATGCATGATCTTATGTAAATCCACAATTTCTCTAATAAAAGAGATAGCATACCATATGATCCTATTTATATGACATTCTTGAAATCATGAAACAGTAGCAATGGAGGAAACATTAGTGCCAGGTATGAAGGAAGTGCTCAAGATACAAGGGATGAGATTATTTAAAGCTAGCATGAATGAACCTTGCAACATTAGAAGTATTCTCTAATACTTGACTATGGCATAACATTATCTTGGTTTTAAGGTGTCATAATAACTTATTTTGGTGGTTTACATCCATAGAATCATCATTTCCTACAGAACAAGTAGGCCTGCTTGAATGAATGTGACATTATTTACACAGGCTACAAACATATCAATAAGAGATGTGAGACTTTTATTATAATCAAGAAACTCCCTTATGTGCAGAAAGCATAGTGTTCATCCTTTTGATCTGTAATTTAAGATTATTCAGTCTACCCAACACACAAAAGAATTCGAAAGGATTGTCAGAATTTTCTTTTGGTAGGAGCTAGCTATAGCAGAAATATTTCTATCATTTTAAATATTTAATTCATTTTCTGTGGCTTTTCATATTATAAAGTCAATAGCACAGAAAGAGTCTCTGACAAAAGAGCAAAAGTCTTGACCGGATGGAAAGTCTACTATAAAATGGGATTTCCTTGAGATGGCTCTCTTCCTCCAATTATTTTTGTAGCTGTCTGTTTTGTCAATGGCTAATAGTCCTATATCAAATAGCCTATAACAAATGATAATCCCTCCCTCAAAGATCCAGTGATCCTTTATCCTTTTTTGATGTAAATTGAGATATACTTCTATGCTTTGGAAAAATCTTTTGACTCCTGTTTCCTCTTAAAATCACTGAGTTGCAGGTGTCTGGGATACATGAGCATACATGAACCTCACCATCTTTTATACTTACTTTATCATAAGTCCTGTAGTGCAATATGAATGTTTTTGTCAAGATAGGAAAAAATTAAAATATATAGGGCTTATTTTTGTCTTTAAAGCCAGAATTTTGGAAATTGAATGTATAATTTTCACTAAATTTTTAAACCAGTGATGGTGGTAACAGTCACTTATTAATTAAATTTAAATTAAAATATTAGTTCCTTAATCATAAAAACCAGAATTATGTCATTGCAGAAAATTATATGGCACAGTGCTGATGCAAATCGTCTAGTGTTATGAAAAGGAATGTCCCTACTTCATGCTCCTTGAGATGCTCACACCCATTGAAATGTTCCCTGGCATCAGTTTCCCCCACACTCTGAGCAGTTCCCTCAGCAAACACATGTTGGAGAATGAGTCCTGGAGGTCATTTTAGTTCTGATTTTACAGTCTCTTCTGAGAATATTACTGGTGTTTCATTGCTTTCCACATATTTTCAGCCAGATAGTCAATGGAAAATACTTAATATTCTCATGAAGCTCTGTTGTCTGACACTGCTCTCTCCCCTCTGCCAAGTTATTCATTAGTCTTCTTGAATGCAAGGAAAATACAATAAGTAAAAAAATCAATGTATTGAGGTAAAGTAGATCACATAATCAAAAACAATGCTGAAATATGAGTTTAAGAAAATAAACATTCCTGCAAAATTCCAGAGATCCTGGTTGTTGAAGAACAGTACCTTCAGTTGATCTCATGGAGATAAATTAGCTGCCACTACATCAGAGCTTCTCTCATTGTATTCAAAATTCTTTCCATGGATGGAAAATGCCTACCTTGAACAATATGCCTTGAAGAATGTCAGAAAGAAGACCTTAATTGGCAGTTCCAGAAATGAAACCCAATTACAATAGAGATGCTGTAACCAGAAGTCAAAATTCACGATGGAATAAAAACATTCTACTTATCATCCACAGGCACCAATCCCCACCGGTTACCCAGTTTTATTAATCAAAATGGTGTATCATCTCACTTTGAAATACTTCCACAAACCCATAACATGATTTGTACATGAGATCAGATAAAATATTTACATTGTAGGGAGACTTTGCCCAAAATTACCTTTCCAAAAGTATCTTTGATATCTTCGTTCCTTAGACAGTAGATCATGGGAATCAGAGTTAGAGGCATCATAGTGTATAAAAAGATGTGAAAAAACACAGAATAGGTGTTATATCTGACTTTGACATCAAACAGGGGGCAGTGCCATTTGAGAAAAATAAGGTCATGATGAAGAGAAGAGGCATGCAGGTAGAGAAGGCTTTTGATCTACTTTGTATTGATGGAATCCTCAGCACAGTAAAAGCATAGGACATTATGACTGAAATCAAGCACCCTAAGTCCAAGAAAAAATTATAGCAGCTGGAAGATTGAAGCAAGATGCATGCCAACATGAGACTTTATTAATGAAGGCACATCACAGAAAAACTGTTGTATTGATAAGCTATAGAAGGTTAATGAGAAGGTGCTAGAAGTACAAATGTCCCCACCTATGGCCCACTAAGTCAAGAAGCTGCCTCTAAGAACACACAGAACTTCCTGTTCATGATGACTTCATAGGATGTCAAATTGCCATGGAATGCTCATAAGCCATCACTGTTAGCAACACTAGCTCTAAAAAGGCCAAGTAAAGGACTGAAATCCTCTGTGTAGCATATCCTAGAAAAGAGATGGATCCAATGTGGGTTAGTGAATTAATGATAAACTTGGGTACAGTGACTGGAATGAAATAGGAGTCTAAAAAGGAAAGTTGCTTCAGGAAAAAATACATAGGAGTAGAAAGGAACTTGCCAGAAAAGTGATAATGAGTATATTCTCCATCAGAACTGTCTTGTAGATGAATGAGACTAATAGGGCATGCAAGATCTATTGAATTTCATTAATTTCCAAGATCATGAGTATAAAATCTGTCACCATTGTCAGGTAGGCATTTTCCTAAGTGTGGGTTTCTTCAGCTGTAAAAGAGAACAGGAAGAAAGTTAGAAAAAATAAGGATAGTATATCAAGATTAGCCAATATATCAATTATATTGTCCAGATAGAAGAAAATCTTGAAATCTGTTACTATCCCATTCCCTCAGCGAATATTTGTCACTGTTTTAACAAATAGAACTATCAAAGTCATTCTCATGTATCTGTCCCTTTTCAGGTAATCACAATTCCTATTTTTACTGAGAAATCCAAGGCCAACTTATATAATGGCCTATTTATTCAACTCAATATCTAAGAGTTACCTCAGTACATCCTAAGAACAATTTCAGTTAAACAAACACTTAAAGATTCACATAGAGACCATGGAAAGATACTGTGTTATTTTTCAGTTCACCCAAACCAGACTATGTATGATATTAATTCTCTCAATAATGTCACTAACATATTTTAAACCTCCTAAAATATCCTCTTGTGAACAATAAATGCACACATACTCTTTTTGTATACTGTGGAGAAAACCAGCTCATAAAATTCTGCATAGTAAAGATGAACATATTTTCACATTCCCTTTCACTACACTTGGCTTTCTTGCTTGTGTTTTCTTACACTAATTCCCAGTGAGCTGGGACAATATCAATGTTTCCTACAAATACAATAGAATTCTATTGACTCAGAAATTCAGCCTCTGAGGTGGTCTCATATTTCAATTTTTTAGGATCATGGCAATGATTCACATTTGGACTAAGCCATAAAACTCCCAAAGAATAGTCCAAAGTAAATATTTACTAATATAACAAAGTAGTGTTTGAGATCTGGGACTTTTCCCAAGAACCTCAGGTCTTTGAGTTGGAGCCTTATCAGGGAATTTAATATGTTCAGGTTTACTGGCCCGGCAAGGCATATAGTGTATTACAGATTATGAATAAGCTTGTGTTGCATTTATATTATTCACATACTGTGCTTGTTTGAAAGGATGTATGACCCCTAAAAAAGCTATGTTTTAATCTAAATCCCATTACATTAAGGAAGAATAATCCCTATTCAATACTGTATGTTTGAAACTGTAATCAGATCATCTCCCTAGAGACATGATTTAATCAAGAGTGGTTTTAAACTGGATTAGGTGATGACATGTCTCCACCCATTCTGGTAGATTGTGATGAGTTTCTGGAGTCCTATAATGGAAGAAACATTTTGGAGACTGAAAGAGATTCAGAGAACCAAGGAGAATGACATAGCCATGAGAAGCAGAGTCCACCAGCCAGCCACCTTTGGAGATGAAGAAGGAAAATGTCTCTCAGAGAGCTTCATGAAACAAGAAGCCCAGAGAAGAAGCTAGCAGATGATGCTGTGTTTGCCATGTGCCCTTCCAGATGAGAGAGGAATCCTGACCATGTTCATCATGTGCCTTTCCAGATGAGAGAGAAACTCTGACTGTGTTTGCCATGTGCTTTCTCACTTGAGATAGAAACCCTGAACTTCATTGGCCTTCTTGAACCATGATATCTTTCCCTGGATGCCTTAGATTGGACTTTTCTATAAACTTGTTTTAATTGGGACATTTTCTCAGACTTGGAACTGTAAACTAGTATCTGATTAAATTCCTCTTTTTAAAAGCCATTGTGTTTGTGGTATATTGCATTCTGGCAGCTAGCAACTAGAACACATACCAACACTCAAACCAGTTTGAAGATTTAACTAACATCTTTTCTAGTCTCTCCTCTTCATAATCACTTTGTATAGATTCATCTAGGAAAATTTATTTAGGTCTAGAAACTGTGGCTATCTGCTTAGAGTTCTATTCATTTTACACAATATGACAAATGCATTGAAATTCTTTTAAAGCTGAGACCAAAAAAGTACAATGTTATATATCATGTAATGATCCATTTTAGGAAAGTAATTTTATCTCACATTCAGTTACTATTATAGAGATGTCAGTTTCAACTTTTCCAGTCATTTACATTTCCATGTAATCCATAGGATCAAGAAATAGCAACAGGCTATTGTAAAAATAAGAACCGCCATCTTAAAGACTGTCCCAAATAACAGAACAGTAACAATATTGAATGAGGTACAGGAGTGATGTTTCCCTAAAACTCAATTAATTGGATTCCCATCAAAGCATTGAATATCATGGAAAGCATGCATACTCTACCCAGAACATCTGATCAATTTGGTGGGCATCAAATTTATATATAATGAAAAAACAATTCTTACCATATTATGATCAGAAAAAGGTGAAATGTAATGATTTTGAAAGAATACACGTTATATGAAAAATTGTAATAAATAATTGTTCAATTAAGTTGTGCCATTTACATTTTCTATAATATTATTGAGGTATCACCTCCTTTCAGCATTTATCCAATATATATAACATCTTTTCTATTAAATTCCAGGATTGCTGAATAGATGACATGATTTAGTTTGTCTCAGCCAGTCAGTGACTCTTTTAGTAGTACTGCATCAAGTCTAAGTTCTTGAAGTTTTCCTATCAAGTAGTGCTCACCCACCTTATTGATCTATATCATTTTTCAGCATATCTGTATACTCAGGCAAATTTCCTGAGTAAAGCACATTTCAAACTCCAGAGAATTTTTTTTGTCTATCATGCCTCCATGTTGACATTTTCCCTTTCATATATACACAGAAATATATAAGGTGCTCTAATATGAACTTTCCTACTCCAAAGCAGAATAGTCTTACACATTTTTCATTGTCCAGCATATAACATGAATTCATCTTTACTATATTGAAAGACATATTTCTTAAAGAAATTATAATTGTTTCCTTTAGTAAATGGCTTATGCATTTTTCTTCATCAGTGTGGTTTTTTTCTTTCTCAAAACCTGTGTTTTCCTTGTCCACCTAAGGACAAATTGCAGAAATCCTTAGCTTGATACCAAATATCATGAGAAGCATTTTAATGAACGGACATTATTACAATTATGTATAGGTATAATAAAATAAACAAAATTAAGTAGCAGACCCATAGTTTTGGACTCAGACTCTGCTTATTTGTCTATACATTTAATAAATGCACAAACTCACTTGAAAATTACTCAGTAATCTCTGATAGGCTATCATTGTGAATGATGAAATCCAATGTTGACTGTTTATCAACTCTGAAAATCAAAGCAAGGGATTTTTTTCTCTTTCCTTCTGTTTAATAGACAAGGTCATGATGAGTTCATAACATCGCCCCATTGCCTTCACTCAGCAGCTTTTAAAGATTTGCCAGCTTCTTCCCCGAGCTAAATAAGCATGGATATCATCTTGAAATGAGACTGTCTAACGCAAAGCAACTTCTCAAGGGATATATGCCCAGAGAAACATAATGGATCAAAAATTATAGTTAATTATGGGCCATAAGCTATTTAACATTAGTGGTCCCAAAGGAATTTTAATGTTAGAAACATCAGTGTTTCTTATAAATAAATTTACTGATATATTTCCAAAGTATGCAAATGATCCATACACTTAAATTACAAACAAATAATGAATGTATAGTCATGGATGCCTATATTGTATTTCTATATTTTTGAAATAACTGGCAGATGTTCAGTTGATTTCACAGTTGCTCTGTTTGTTTTTTAGCTTTTAAAAATTATTTTTATAGACAACTCTTTAGACACATACAGTCCATACCTGATGTATAATCAGTGGCTCATAATATAATCATTTAGTTGTATATTCATCACATGATCATTTTAGAGGAATTTCCATCACTACAGAAAAAAAGAAAAAAGAAAAAACTCATACATCCCATTCCCCAACCCCTCCCTCTCATTGACCACTAATATTTCAATCTACCCAATTTATTTTACCCCTTATCCCCCACTTTTTTCTTTTTTTATCCTTTTTACTCATCTGTCTATACCCTGTATAAAAGGAGCATCAGACAGAAGATTTGCAGTATCACACAGTCACAGTGCCTAAGTAATATTAACATACATTCATCTTTAAGAATCGAGGCTACAGGAATGCAGTTCAACACCTTTAGGTACTTCCTTCCAGCCACTCCAATACACCATAAACTAAAAAGGAATGTGTATATAATGCATAAAGGTAACCTCCAGGATAATCTCTAGGTTTGAAATCTCTCAGCCACTGATCATTTGTTTTTTTTTTAAACTTTTTTATTAATTAAAAAACTTAACAAAAGAACATTAATATATCATTCCATTCTACATATACA
>PVIY010021476.1:0-43170 GCA_004026745.1 Myrmecophaga tridactyla | reverse complement strand
TTTTTTTAAGGTGCTTTCCATAGAAACTAATAAAAATAAAACACAGACTCCATCCACATATCAGAGTTGGTTGTAATTAGTATTATAAACAGCAGCAACAATGATAGTAAAGAAGCCAGTGTGGTGCTTTGTAATTAAACCAATCACCCACTTCCATCTAAAGTGACTGGCTCAAGTTACCACTTTCATGGAAGGCCAATGCCTTCCATAAGACAGATGCTGATTCTCAAGTGCCAGTTCTAATCCTAAAGTAAATTTTATTCTCTCTTCAAGTCACCTAACAATTGCTAGCCATTTAACTTATGTAAGGTACAAAAAGATAAGTAAAACATCTTTAGCCAAAGCTCCATCTTGTACCCAATTTAAGCTGAGTCTGGAGGTCCACATATACATAACATTCTCCACTATCTGACTATACTAAATGGTAGAATAGGACATTGTGTTTACAGAAGAGCCAAGAACTGCCACAGAAACACAGAGGAGGTCATGATTCATTCTGACTGGGCGGGTTCAGAAAAAGCTTTGAGAAGAGGTAGGGTCTGAAGGACAAGGAGACTAGCAACTGACTGAGAAGGAAGGGAAAGGCATATATCAAGCTAAGGAAACTGAATTAGCCAAAGCACTCTGGAAGAAAGATGCAAAATTTGTTTGAAAATTTCAAGCAGTACATTTTGGCTATAGCAAAAAGTAAATGTGGAAGAGTGGGCAAAGGCTTACATGCAGAAAGTGGCCAAGTTGTGGAAGGCCTTGCATGCCATATGAAGGAGTTTCCACTTTACTCTCTAGATAATAAGAAGCTGTTGAAGATTTCTAGATTGAGAAGAGATTACATTTTAGAAAGCTAATTCTAGCAATAGATGATAGATGAAAGAGAGCAAAGATCCTGAAAATAGGGAATTCCATTTAGCATCTACTATGACAATACAGATGTGATGTAAGTACCCAACTAGAGCATCATGAATGAAAAGAATTAATTGAATTGAAGATACTGCAGAAGTTGAAACTGTCTTGGCTTGACAGTGCTCTGTGTATAGGGACTGAAGGTGAGAGAGGAGCCAGAGATGGTTCTGAGATTTCTAATAGCTTGGAAGTACTAGATAGATGTTGTTATCTAAGAAGGAGGTATCCTAGACAGAATAGGATATGGTAAGGAGAGGACAATGAGCTCAGTTTGAGACCATTTGAATTTTATCTGTTGTTAAGGCCTCAGAAAGATCAAAGGCAATGCTTCCTGGAACCTTTAGACAGACAATAGGACCCGAAAGGATCTTAAGGGCGTGCCTCACAGAGGCCTTCTGTTAAAGAATAGGGATTTTACAAATCTCAAGGATGTTGTCCCATAGCAATCTCACTGAGAGTTCAAGGTAGAGAAGAATTTATCTTGACAAGATTTGTGGGTATAGCTTTTGTCTAATTTAGTGAACCTCACTAAAATTCATGGGAAAACCACAAAATTTTAAGGAGAATTGTACTGGAAATACTGCCAGTTTGCACTAAAAAGAACCAGACAATACAAAATGAAAAGAAACTTTTGGACCCCCAAACATGAGTAGAAAGTAGGCTGAGAAAACAATTCAATGGCAAACACAGGCTATATTTTATGGAAAAAGAAGGCTAATTCAGAGGGCAGAATCAGGAGACCATAGGGTAGAGCCAAAAACAGTGGAGAATCATTCCTAGGCAGTAAGACTGAGCCCTAATAAAGGAACTGGCAACCTGTGCCAGGTTGTATTTCAGAACTATTGACTAGTGACTGTTATCCACCCCCCCACCCCCATCTAAATGTGAACATTTACCCCAGTTTGGAGAATAAGGAGACATGACAACTAAATGTCATGTAGGATCCTAGATTGAATCCTAGACCAGGAAAAAGCCATTAGTGAGACAACTGTCAAAACATGAATACAGCCTATTGGTTAGGCAATAGTATTACATCACTGTTAATTTCCTGGTTTTGATCATTGTACATGATTGTATAGGGTATTAACATTTGGAGAAGCTGAGTAAAAGGTATTTGGGAACTCTGTAACTTTTTTCTAAGTCTTGAAATTATTTCAAAATTTAAAATAAAAAATATAAATAAAGTAGTTTTAAATGTAAGTGTTGCCAATTAAAAAAGGGGAGGGGGAACATCTGTAGCATTTATTATATCTATCCCAGCATTGTATTTGAGTGTGTGTGGGGGGAAGGGACAGATAATTTGTCTGTTCAGTTCACAAGTGTTCAGATCAAGAGGAACAGTACTCAAGCTGCTATACCCAAGGAACCATTTTGGAGGAGTCTCATCTGCACCTAAACATGATTTAGATGATGAGATCTTAAACCCTGAGTCTTATGCCATAATGAGTGAGACTACGGTGGAGGGATTGGTTGGATGGTTGGGTGAATTGAGATAACTGTGGCAAAAAGGCTAACTATAATGTTTTTTAAATATGTCCACAAATTCTTTGACATTCCTTCCTTCAAGAGGCAAGGTCTAGTTCCCCTCCTTTTGAATCTGGTCTGGCCTTGGTGACTCTCTTCTAACAAATAAAATGCAATGGAAGTGATTCTATGTGACATCTAAGGGGATAAAAGACAATATAGCTTTTGCCTGGCCCTCTCTTGGAATGTACACTCTTGGACCCAGCCACCATACAATGAGGAAACCCAGCCCTCAGCCCTGGTTAAATTTCCAGGTAAGATTCAGCCAGCATCAACTGCTAGACATAACAGGGAGGAAACTTTGAAATGACCCTGCCTCAGCTACTATCTGACTACTCAGCCACAACCTAATTAAAATCACATTAAAGGGGGGAACTTCCAGGGAACACGGCAGAATAGTGAGCTTCAGGACTTACTCCTCCTCCAAATCTGTAGGAGACAGGCAAGAACTGTCTAAAACAACTGTTCTGGGGTTCCAGCTGCCAGGGAAGCATTGTATAGCAACGAGGGAGAGGCTGAGAAACTGCAGTAAAGAACTGTGAATACTTCAGTTAGAGGTGGCTGCTAAGGTCCATCCCTCACTTTCAAGGTGGGCCACCTCAGGTTCAGTTCCTGGCTAGCTGCTGTGGACAGAGAGGGACATGGAAGTACTCTTTCCCAGGAACCTTGGTGGTGGTGGTGGGGCATGGCCAAGACTGATCATGGCTTTTGATTGGCACATGTAGATTGCCTGGTCTAAGCTGCTGTTTCAGCCCACCCCAGACAGGGATCACCACAGCCGCTGTCTAAGTCCCACCCCAACAAGGGCAGAGGCATTAGAGGTTTAAAGACTCAGGGCCTCCTTTGGGCTGCAGGGAGGAGTTTGCTGAAGGGCTTCGTCTGCTGAGCAGGCCAGGAAAGCACACCTTCAGGGAGTTGTGGAAAAGGCTTTTGACATCTTTCTTGATTTTCTCTCCAGGATGCTTTGTAGCAGGTCTGTGCCCCCTTTGTAGGTCCCTGGCCCTGTTTTGGATGGGAAATACTGACTTGGGAAAGTACTCCCCAGGGTGACCCTCCTTTTGGAATTTGCCCTCCAAGCAAAAGCAGTTAGAGGTAATGAAAAGAGTGTAAAATAAACTATAGAAGTAAAACAAAAAACAGATCAAGATTCCTGGAGAAGGAACAGGGGAAAGGAAGCTTCCTCCTGGGGATGAAACAATCGTACGAATAGTGTAATCTTAAAAATTGTAACACATAGCCAGGGCAAGAATCAGATGAAGACCCTGAAAAATCCGATCAGTTCAATACAGGCCATTCTAAAGGTCTAGAATAAGTTGAACCAAATGTCAAAGAAGAGCCTTAACACAAAGCCTATCAACAATATAAAAACCTAGGCAAGACAGAAAAACTGACCTTCAGAGTAAATTCATCAAGATAATCAGATGCCTGGGCATCAGCAAAAATATATAACCCATACAAAGAAACAAAGCTATGGCCCAGTCAAAGAAAATATTAAAACTTTGGAAGAGACATAGAATTTGGAACAACTAATCAAAGATGTTGAATCAAAGATGTTCAACTAATCAAATCAAATAGAGGAGATAAAGGAAAATACGGCTAAAGAGATAAAGGAAATTAAAAAGACACTGAGTTAACCTAAAAAAAGAATTTGAAAGTATAAAAAGAAACATGGATGATATTGACTATATTTTAAAACTTCAACTTCTGTTTGAGACCAAAGGAAGAGATATTTATTTGGTACAAAATTTATATTTTCAGTAACATGCTATCTAATTTAACTTGCATGGTCAGTTTATTCAAACACTATAACTTCATGGAACCTTGAATTTTGTTGGCTTGTACAGGTTGCTGTGATGCCCCAGTACATCCCAGAGTAATATGGGCAGAAGATTAAAAAGTATTTGCAAAGTCCCCTGTGGAACTGGAGAAATAGGTGGAGATATTAAACTTCCCTACCTGGGGAAGACTTGATATTCTCACAATCACTGGGGACTGCCAACTTGATAGGCCAGGCCCTCAATCTTGGGATCTCCCTTATGAAACATCCCTGCAAAGGAGAAGCTAAGCCTACTTATGATTATGCCTAAGAGTCATCTCCTGAGAACCCCTTTTATTGCTCAGATGTGGCCTCTTCAAGCTAAATCCATAGGTGGACTCAATATCCTCCTCCCTACAGGGGACATGACTGCTAGCAACATGGATGTGACCCCCAGGAATGAGCATGGCATCATGGGATTGAGAAAGCCTTCTTGACAAAAAGGGGGAAGAGAAATTAAACAAAATAAAATTTTGGTGGCTGTGGGATTTCAAATAGAGTTGAGAGATCATTCTGGAGGTTATTCTTAGGCAATATACAGATATACCATTTCAGTTTTGGGTGTACTGGAGTACCTAGAGGGAAATACCTGAAACAGTTGAACTGTAATCCAGTAGCCTTGATTCTTGAAGCTGACTGACTAAAACTATAAACACTTTAAGGTGTGACCATGTGACTGTGAAAATGTTGTGACTTACACTTCCTTATCCAATGTATGGACCGATGAGTAAGAAAAAAAAAGATGAAAAATAAATAAAGAATAGGGGAGGGAGTATGGGATGCTCTGGGTGTTCTTTTTTACTTTTATTCTTTTTTTTTTATTTAAAAATGTTCAAAAATTGATTGTGATGATGATGATACTCTGAATCACTGATTGTACAATTTGGATGGCTATATGGTATGTGAATATATATCTCAATAAAATTGCATTAAAAATGAAAAAAGAAACAATATCAGAAATTACAGAAATGAAAAGCATTATTATAAATTATATAATTACAGTTAATTATACATTATTATAAATTATAAATTATTATTTTCCAACCTTTCACTTTCAACCTATTTGTGTCTTTGGGTCTAAGGTGAATTTCTTATAAACAGCATATAATTAGATCATACTTTTTAAAAAATCCATTTTGACAATCTGTGTCTTTTGATTGGGAATTTTAATCCATTAATACTCAATGTCATTACTATAAAGGCAGTACTTACTTCAGCCATTTTATAGTTTGGGTTTTTTATATATAAAATATTTTATTTATTTATTTAGTGTCTCTTTTTACCCTTTTAGTTACCCTTACTGATAATCTTTTCTACACTCTACTCCAAGCCTCTCTCTCCTGTCTTTTCCTTTCATCCTGCATAACTCCCTTTAGTATTTCTTGTAGGGTAAGTCTCTTGTTGACTAATTTTCTTTTTTTGTTTATCTGAATATTTTAAGTTCTCCTTCATTTTTGAAGGACAGTTTTGCTGTATAAAGAATTCTTGGCTGGCAGTTTTTCTTTTTCAATACCTTTAAAATATATCTTACCACTGCCTTCTTGCCTCCATGTTTTCGGATGAAATATTGGTATTTATTACCGTTCCCTTGTATATGATGAGTCACTTTTCTCTTGCTGGTTTGAGGAGTCTCTCTTTATCTTTGGTGTTTCACATTCTGATTAGTATGTGTCCTCGAGTAGGTCTGTTAGGATTTATCCTGCTTGAAGTATGTTGCGCTTTGTTGTGCTTCTTGGACGTGTATTTTTATGTCTTTCTTAAGAGTTGGGAAATTTTCTGCCATTAATTATTCAAATATTCTTTCTGTCCCTTTTCACTTCTCTTCTTCTGCTGTGACACCTATGATGCATATGTGTGTGCACTTTGTGCTGTCATTCAGATCCCTGAGACCTCTCCATTTTTTCCATTCTTTTCTCCATCTGTTCTTCTGTCTGTAGGATTTCTATTGTCCTGTCTTCTAGTTCTCTGGTTCTTTATTCTGCCTGTTTGTGCCAGTTTGAATCTGTGGCGTACCCCAGAAAAGCCATGTCCTTTAATCCTCATTCAATATTGCTGAGTTGGAGCTTTTCAATTGTCCATGGAGATGTAACCCATCCAATTGTGGGTGGTAACTTTTGATTAGATGGTTTCCATTGAGATGTGTCTCTACCCATTCAAGGTGGAGCCCTTTAAGAGGGAACCGTTTTGGAAAAAGCTAGAGAGCCACAGAGCCCACACAGCCAGAGACCTTCAGAGATGAAGAAGAAAAATGAGGCTGCTCTTATATAAACTTCAGTTAGATAGTAGTAATTGTCATGGTTTGCAAAATCACAATCAACATCACTCCTATCATCTCCTAAGAATAACTAGGTCTCAAAGTGAGACTCTTTAAACGTTTCATGCTTCTAGGTTTGTCTTTCTGGAACATTTAATTCACAGAGGGCTCCTAGGTCAGATAAATCCTGAAACCTCTCCAGGTTTATCAATTAATTTCATTCACCTATCTTTTAGTGTGGCCACTCCTTCTCAACATGAAAAAAGTCAGAGCAGGTATTCCCCAAAGATCCCTTTAGAATGGGAGAAGGATTAAAGGAGAAGAAGGAGGTGTAACAGAGAAAATGGGATTTAACAAATGAGTATAGCTGCTGAATCACTATGTTGGTATTCCTTCTAGCCTCCAGTGTTTTTGGAACAGCTAGAAGGAGAAATCTGAGATGGTGGAATGGTAGCTGTTCTAGTTTGCTAGCTGCCAGAATGCAATACCAGAAACAGAATGGCTTTTAAAAAGGGGAATTTAATAAATTGCTAGTTTACAGTTCTAACGCTGAGAAAATGTCCCAATTAAAACAAGTCTATAGAAATGTCCAATCTAAGGCATCCGGGGATACACCTTCAATAAGTGGAGACATACCTCCACGGAAATCATCTAATCAGAAGTTACCACTCATAATTGGGTGGGTCACATCTCCATGGAAACAATCAAAATGCTCCCGCCCAGCAACATTGAATGAGGATTAAAGGACATGTCTTTTCGGGGGCCCACTACAGATTCAAATTGGCACATTTCACCCTTTGGACCCCCAAAAGACATGCTCTTTCCAAATGCAAAATACATTCATTCCATAACAATATCGGAAAGCCTTAAACCATTTCAGTAACAATACATTTAAATACAAAGTTAGAAACAGTATAAAAATCTCATCAAGTCAGTCACAGACATGGCCTGTCCTAAGGCAAAATTCTCCTCTTGCTATTTATCTTTAGGGCTTTAGAAAGCGGCAGTCCCACCCTCTCCAAGGGCCTACACAGAGGCCTGCCTTTCTCTGAAAGCAACCTTAGGGGACATTGAGGAGAGCTCCTTTTTCTTGGCTCCACCCTTTCCAAGCATCCCAGCTGCACCTGGGCTCTCTGCCATCTCCGGGGCACACGCTCAACTCCTCCATGTGGTGGCAGCCAGGTTCTCCTCAAACACCAAGGAATGTGCTTCACCCTCTCCAAGGCCTGAAGCAGCTTGACTCTTCCACTGCAACGAGGTGGAGGTGGAAGGCCCATACATTTTGCCTTTGGGGCAAACTCACCCTCTCCACAGGCTTGGGTGGATCTGCTTTCCTGGCCTGAGGCTTCTTGACTTTAGACCTCAGCCTCCATGGTTTTGCCTCTGAAGTTATTTTTCCACCAGTGTGTCCCTTCTCTGAACCCCCAGTCCAGACTGGCAGCAGCTCTGTTTTTACAGGTCCCACAGCACTTTCGTTGGCTTTCTATGCAGTAGCCTTGGATCATGCCCATCAGACATAAGGAGTTTCCACAAATCCTTCCTAGATAACTCCATGTCTGATCCTGGCTTTCTCTGAAATGGCTGACTGGGTCCACATCTAGTCACATCCTCACATGGAGCACTATTCTCTGGGGTCTCCCTTCCTGGAAGCCCAGAATTTTCCAGGACATCAATTTCTGGTTTCTCTGTACTCAAGAGTTCAGTTCTCAGCTTATCTCTCTCCTGTCACATTTCACTATAAACTGTGAGGAGAAACGAGGCTACGCTTTCCACATTTAATTTGGAAATCTCTTCTGCTAAATATCCAAGTTCATGGCTTTTAAAATCTGCCTTCCACAGTTTGGCGGAAACTAAATATAGAATTGCCATATGACCCGGCAATACCATTGCTAGGTATCTACTCAAAGGACATAAAGGCAAGGACACAAACGGACATTTGCACACCAATGTTTATAGCAGCATTATTTACAATTGCAAAGAGATAGAAACAGCCAAAATGTCCATCAACAGACGAGTGGCTAAACAAACTGTGGTATATACATATGATGGAATATTATGCAGCTGTAAGACAGAATAAAGTTATGAAGCATGTAACAACATGGATGGACCTTGAGAACATTATGCTGAGTGAGATTAGCCAAAAACAAAAGGACAAATACTGTATGGTTTCACTGATATGAACTGACATTAGTGAATAAACTTGGAATATTTCATTGGTAACAGAGACCATCAGGAGATAGAAATAGGGTAAGATATTGGGTAGTTGGAGCTGAAGGGATACAGATTGTGCAACAGGACTGAATATAAAAACTCAGAAATGGATAGCACAATACTACCTAACTGTAATACAATTAAGTTAAAACACTGAATGAAGTGGAATGTGAGAATGATAGAGGGAGGAGGGCTGGGGGGCATAAATGAAATCAGAAAGATAGACGATAAAGATTGAGATGGTATAATCAAGGAATGCCTATAACGATAGTGACTAAATTTACAAATTTTAAAAATGTTTTTGCATGAGGAAGAACAAAGGAATGTCATTACTGCAGGGTGTTGAAAATAGATGGTAATTCATATTTTAAAATTTCAACTTATGTGTGAGACTAAAGCAAAAAATGTTTATTTGGTACAAACTTTATATTTTGACTAGTGAATTTCCTAATATAACTTATGTAGACAACTTATTTGAACACCATAAGTACATGGAACCTTGGGTAGGACACGAGATTTTGTTGGTTTGTCCAGGGTGATGCCCTGATGAATCCCAGAGTGATTTGATCAGTGAGTGGAAAAGTATTTGCAAAGTCCCCTTCAGGGAATGATGAGAACGGGGGAAAATTCAACTTCCCCAAGTTGAATTCTTGATATTCTCACAAGCAGTGTGGCCAACCAACCCTATAGGCTGAGCCCCCAGTCTTGGGTTTGTTCATATGAAACTTAACCCCACAAAGGATAGGTCAAGCCTACTTAAAATTAGGCCTAAGAGTCACCCCCGAGAGAGCCTCTTTTTGCCAGATGTGGCCTCTCTCTCCAGCCAACACAACAAACAAACTCACCACTCTCCCCCTGTCCATGTGGGACATGACTCCCATGGGTGTGGACCTTCCTGGCAACCTGGGACAGAATCCTAGAATGAGCTGAGACTCAGCATCAACAGATTGAGAAAACCTTCTCTACCAAAAGAGGGAAGAGTGAAATGAGACAAAGTGTCAATGGCTGAGAGATTCCAAACAGAGTCAAGAGGTTATCCTGGAGGTTATTCTTATGCATTAAGTAGATTTCACCTTGTTATTCAAGATGTAATGGAGAGGCTGGAGGGAACTGCCTGAAAGTGTAGAGCTGTGTTCCAGTAGCCATGTTTCTTGATGATGATTGAATAATGATATAGCTTTCACAATGTGACTGTGTGATTGTGAAAACCTTGTGTCTGATGCTCCTTTTATTTACCTTGTCAACAGACGAGTAGAACATATGTAATAAAAATAAATAATAGGGGGAAGAAATGTTAAAATAAATTTAGTTTGAAGTGCTAGTGATCAATGAAAGGGAGGGGTAAGGGGTATGGTATGTATAAATTTTTTTTTCTGTTTTCATTTTATTTCTTTTTCTGAATAGATGCAAATGTTCCAAGAAATGATCATGATGATGAATATGCAACTATGTGATGATATTGTGAATTACTGATTATATATGTAGAACGGAATGATCAAAAGAGGAATGTTTGCATTTGTCATGTGTTTTTGGTATTTAAAAAAATAAAAATTAAAAAAAAAAATCTGCCCTCCAGCCAAACCACTAGGCAATTTTGCCAGATTATCTGCCATTTAAAAATAAGGATCGCCTTCCTTCCAGTCTGCAACAGCATGCGCCTCATTTCTGTCTAGAGCCTGGTCAGAGGTATCTTTAGAATCTACATTTCTACCAACAGTCTCTTCAAAGCTTTCCAGGCCTTCTCTATCAAGCTCCTCACAACTCCTCCAGAGTCTTCCCCTTATCCATGTAAAAAGCCGTTCCAACACGTTTGGTATTTGCAAACAACAGCAGCACCCCACTCTCTGGTACCAAAATCTGCTCTAGTTTGCTAGCTGCCAGAATGCAATATAACAGAAATGGAATGGCTTTTAGAAAGAGGAATTTAATAAATTGCTAGTTTACAGTTCTAACGCTGAGAAAATGTCCCAATTAAAACAAGTCTATAGAAATGTCCAATCTAAGGCATCCAGGGAAAGACACCTTGGTTCAAGGCCGATGAAGTTCTCTCTCAGCAGGAAGGGCACATGGCGAACATGGCAGTGTCTGCTGGCTTTCTCATGGCTCTACATAAAGGGACTCTCTCCAAAATGTTTCCTCTTTTAAAGGATTCCAATAAGCAACTCCACCTTCAATGGGTGGAGACACACCTCCATGGAAATAATCTAATCAGAAGTTACCACCCACAATTGGGTGGGTCACATCTCCATGGAAATAATCAAAATGCTCCCATCCAGCAATACTGAATGAGGATTAAAGGACATGGCTTTACTGGAGCCCAACACAGATTCAAACTGGCACAGTAGTTCATGACAAACTCTGGGATCTGTTCTGTAATTACTTGTTGAAGTGTGCTTTGGAAATTATTGCTTTTTCTTTGTACATTTGTTATATTATACAATAAAAGAGTAAAAAATAAAATTCCAATAGCCTACTTTGCAGAAATGGAAAAGCCAGTTATTGAATTTATTTGGAAGGGTAAGTGGCCCCAAATAGCCAAAATTACCTTGAAAAAGAACTAAATTGGAGGACTCACACTTCTAACATTAAAGCATATTACAGAGTTACAGTGGTCAAAACCGCATGGTACTGGCATAAAAACAGATGTAACGACCAATGAAATAGTATTGAGAGTTCAGAAATAGACCCTAGCATCTATTGCTAATTGAGATTTGCACTCAACTGGGTAAGAACAGTCTCTTCAACAAGTGGTGTTGAGAAAACTGGATATCTGTGCTAGTTTAAAATTGTTATGTACCCCAGAAAAGCTATGTTCTTTCGATCCTGATCCAATCTTGTGGGGCCAGACCTATTGTGTAGGCTGGAATCTCTTGATTAGGTTGTTTCCCTGGAGATGGGACCTACAATTGGGTGTGACCTTTTGATTAGATGGAGATGTGACTCTGTCCATTCAAGGTGGGTCTTGATTAATTTACTGGAGTCCTTTGAAAGGGGAAACATTTTGGGGAAAGCTCAGAGCCAACAGAGATGCAGGTATTTGGAGATGCTTACAGTGCTGACAGATAGAGCAGATGCCTAGACATGGACGTTTGGAGATGCAGAGCTCAGCACACCGAAGTGCCTTTCCAAGAGATGCTAAGCAAGCCAGAACCCAGAGCTTTGCCCTGGAGAAGCTAAGTGAGGGCCCACAGATGCTTAGAGAAGAAGCCACTGGAATCAGGAGCTGGAAGCAACAGAACTAGGAACAAGAAATAGCAGATACCAGTCACATGCCTTCCCATATGACAGACATCAGCTTTTCTTCTTGAGTTAAGATATCTTTCTCTGGAGGCCTTAGTTTGGACATTTTTATGGCCTTAGAACAGCAAACTTGTAACTTATTATTTCCCCTTTATAAAAGTCATTACCTTTTTGGTATATTACATTCTGGCAGCTTTAGTAAACAAAATATATCATATGCAAAAGAATGAAAGAGAACCCTCATCTCACACCTTATACAAAAAATAACCCCAAATGGATCAAAGACCTAAATATAAAAACCAGGACCATAAAACTCCCAGAAGAAAATGTAGCAAAGCATCTTCAAGAGCTTGTGGTAAGTAGTGGTTGCTTAGACTTTAGACCCAAAGCACAAGCAATGAAAGAAAAAAAAAATAGATAAATGGGACCTCCTCAAAATTAAAAACTTTAAGGCATCAAAAGAATTTGTCATGAGAGTGAAAAGATAGACTACTTAATGGGAAAAAAACATTTGGAAACCACATATCTGATCAGGATTTATTATCCAGAATACACAAAAACTCAACAAGAAAAAGGCAAACAATCCAATTTTTAAAATGGGCAAAAGACTTGAATAGACATTTTTCTAAAGAGGTAGTACAAATGACTAAAAAGCACATGAAAAGATGCTCAACATCACTAGCTATTCGGGAAATGTAAGCCAAAACCACAGTGAGACACATTTCACACCTACTAGAACGGCCACTATTAAACAAACAGAGAACTGCAAGTGCTGAGGATAATGTGGAGAACTAAGAACACTCATTCACTGCTGGTAGGAATGCAAAATGGTGCAACCGCTGTGGAAGACAGTTTGGCAGTTCCTCAGGAAGTTAAGTATAGCATTGCCATATGATACAGCAATCTCGCTACGAGGTATATATCTGGAAGAACTGAAAGCAGGGACTCAAACAGACATTTGCATACCGATGTTGATAGCAGCACTATTCACAATTGCTAAAAGACGGAAGCAACCCAGGAGCCCATCGACCAATGAATGGATAAACAAAATGTGGTATATACATATGATGGAATATTATTCAGCTATAAGAAGGAATGAAGTCCTGATACATGTGACAACATGGATGAACCTTGGGGACATTATGTTAACTGAAATAAGCCTGACACAAAAGGACTGTATGATCTCACTGATATGAACTAATTGTAATAAGCAAACTCATAGATGAAATAGGCTACTAGGGGAAGAATGAGGGTAAGGAATGGAAAGCTGATGCTTAATCTGTGCTGATTTCTACTTAGATTGACTGGAAATGTTTGGAAATGGATAGTAGTGATGGTAGCACATTATTTTGAGTGCAATTAATAGCACTGAATTATGTTTGTGAATGAGGTTGAAAGGGGAAGTTTGGGGTCAAATATGATACTAGAAGGAAAGTTAGCAGATAAAACATGGGACTGAAAATCACAGTGAACCCTGCTGTGGATGATGGACTGTGGTTAATAGGACAAGTTTAAGGATGTTTTTTCATGAATTATAACAAATGTATAATAATAATACAAAGGGTTAATAATAGGGTGATGTATAGGGAAAATGCATCTAATGCATACTATAGACTATTGGCAACATTAATATTTTAATATTTTTTCATCAGGTGTATCAAAGGTACCATACCACTGCAAAATGTCAACTTCAGGAGGGCATATAGGAACATTGTATTTTTTTATATGACTTCTATAAACCTACAACTTCTCTAATTAAAAAAAAATAACAGTAATTAAAAAAATTATGCTGGATGAAAGAAACCAGACACAAAGTACAATACATTGCATGATTCCAAATATTTTTAAATATAAATATAAATACATTTATAGAGACAAAGTTAGATTAGTGGTTATGAAGGGCTGGTGAAAGATAGAGGGATTGAGAGGTAATAACTAAGGGGTATGGGGCTTTTCTTTTCAGAGTAATGAAAATGTTCTATAACTGATTGTGGTGATGAACGCCCAACTCTATGATTATACTAAAAGCCGCTGATTGCACACTTTGGATGGACTGCATGATATGTAGCTATATCTCAATAAAACTGCTTTAAAACAAACACACGTGCACATCTGAGAGATACTGAGAAAGAACCTCAGAGTTCAACCCAGTCAATCCCCAGAACTCTGAGAGATATAAGAGCAAATAATTGTTGCTGTTTTAAGCCACTACATGGGGTAGGGGTGGGGAGATTGTTATCCAGCAAGAGATAACTAGAATAATGTCCCATATGCCCAGGGAAAGTGGGACTCAATTGAGGGACTTTTTCCCAAGTTCACATAGGAACAGAGTCAGAATTTGAAAACATTTCAGTTAGAATCCAAAGTCATTCTCTTGTCACTAACAATAGACATAACAATAACAGTAATTGCAGCTAGCATACATTGAATGCTTTCTACAGGCACTGTTCTAAGCACTTTACGTGGAGTAACTCACTGAATTCTAATTATAATTCCTTGAAGTTGGTATTATCATCAGCCCCATTTTACAAATTATACAGCTACAAAGTCATAGAGCCAAGATTCATTCTTAAATGTTGTCTCCAAAGCATAGCCTGAGCCACCATATGATGTGTAACTGAAATCTTCAAAATGGATTGTATAAATTGAGAAGAGAACTAAGGCCAGCCCCTTGGGAATTATACCCTTTACAAGGTGGTCAAAGGAAGAAGAGCCAGTGATAACATAACTTGATACGGAAAAGAAAGGGAAAAGAAGTATATAAGAAGAGTGTCAGAAAAGCCAAACACTGCACCCACAACATTACTAGAGAAACCCATGGCAGGATCCACAGATCAGCTCCAATCTTTGAGTGACCAGGTCAATTGCAGGCCAGCTATGAAACCCCTTCCCCAAACTCACAGTTGTTACAAACTCTTCCAAAAGAAAATAACCTCTGAATGGAAAGTAATGTCCATTAGATTACTCCCCTGAGTCATGTGGACAGAGTAGCATTATTATCCCTTTCTATTCTTTTTCTGACAATGAGAACATCACCACCCCACTCTGAAATGATTAGACTGGTTTTTAAGAGATGAGAAAAGTAAACTCTTGTACTTACTTAAAAAAAAGTCTCAGGACCTTGGGCTAATAAACACCATAAAATCCATTCGGCCCCTTTACCACTTGGCTGTTTTCTTTTAACATAGCCTAGGGTGCACTAAATTTCAAGTGATCTCTTTAAATAATCTAAAACCAAATGCTTCTAAATCTTACTTCTGTACTACAAACCTGGACCTAAGACAGACCATTCACCAGAGGTCCTGAGGATGTGACACTACACAGAGTCTCGAAACCCACATTTGCGTGTGGGCAAAGGCAAAACTAGCAGAGGTGAACACAATATTCCTAAGGGAACCAGTCTCTGCTCCAGCTCCCACTTGCCCTCTCAGTTAGCTGAGTGCCTACCACGCATTGTGGAAACCTACTCAAATAATTTA
Source organism: Myrmecophaga tridactyla (assembly GCA_004026745.1). Lineage (NCBI taxonomy): Eukaryota > Metazoa > Chordata > Mammalia > Pilosa > Myrmecophagidae > Myrmecophaga > Myrmecophaga tridactyla. The sequence goes on along the minus strand of PVIY010021476.1, from coordinate 27,746 downwards.
CATAATAAGAAACAAAAGACAGCAAGCTTCTTCCCAATCTGGGGGCCATCCATGTGCCTCCCTTCAACCTACAAATTAGATTCCTTCCCAGCAGCAAGGAGGAGGTGATGTCTTATTCTTTCCAAAGTATAACACTACATGGCTCTATATCCTAGTATCTTCTCGGTATTGGTCTGAATTCTTGGAGCCCCAGCGGAGCTACCTGAAAGGGAAGACTGTAAGAACTTGGCCAGAACAACATAAGTAGGTGTTATAAAGAATCCAGAGACATTACTACTCTTTGTGGATAAAGCATTCTCTCTGGAATTAAGACCTGGAAGTATGGGAGAGGACTTCTTGTGAAAATCCCATGGTTTGTCCAAAAGAACCCCAAAGAGAGAAATTCAGCCTGATTTCTTGGAATGTGGTTCCACCCTCATAGATGCCTATCCCAGGCCTCATTTACTCTTTTCCCACTCGGTCCTTCAGTCTTAAAGTTCAAAGAAGTGTTGGGGACTTTGTATCAGATATTTCTGGCAACTTCTCTGACCACTAGGAATGGGGGCTAAGGAATGGCTGTTATACTTATGACAAATGCAAGTATGGCAGCAGGCCTAGGTAGGAAGGTAAGAACAAGTTAGAGGGTAAGTGGGGTGGAGCCTCAGGTGAGAGCGTCTCAGAAGCAAAACCCAAATGAGCAACTTTGAGAAGGAAACCAACTAGGAGTAGTCAGACAGGCTGACCTTGGAAGCCTCAGTGTTCTTTGAAAGAAACTCTTTACTTGTAGACCTTGGTTTTATTCTGTGACAATTATATCACGTTGTGACCTGAGACACCTTTCTTCCTTCTTTTTTTCTTACTCTTATTCTTATTAATATTTTTTCCCTGAAATCTAATCAACCAAAGATGGTAAAATTGGACTGGATGCAGCCCTGCTGTTTTTCCTCACCCAGAGACAGGGACTCAGACAAAACAGATCATCTTCTTAAATCTACCTCTTTCAACCTAACTCTCCTCTCTAAAATCATAAAAAGTTACTAGAGAAGAAAGTCATCATCTGGGTAGTGCCTGTGAAATTCATTACTGGCCAAAGCAAGGATGGTAAGGTACTATATTGAGATTATACTTATGGCCACAGGCATCAGTGGAATGGACTCTGATTCAAGGAAGCTGAGTGCCAGAGCCTTCTGCAGGGTGCTGACTAATGGTCCTTAGGAATTCTGAGCTAGAAGAAAACTCCCTCTGGAGAGGGCCCCCCACAACCTCCACCCAATTCTTCAGTCAAGTAGACATGGCAGAAAGTGCCTCTTTTCAAGGAAATGGCAAAAGAATGTACATGACAAAAGAGAGACATTATAAAGAAACATTAGATTCTCACTGGGCATTCCAGTGAGACACCAGAATGAGGAAAATCAAAAAAGCTCCTCTGGCAAGTGAACTGGAAAATTTCAAAGGACAGAAACGAAATGTAAGGCAAAATCTGATGTATGTGGGGAAAACCACCTAGAGATAATTCTAAAACTCCAGAAAATAGGAGAATTGCTTGCAATAAAATGAAGAAACTATGGACTATCAAGAAAAACAAAACTGAACTGAAAGATGACTGAGAAGCAAAATTCTGCCTTTTCTGATAAAATGTCTGAAGACACTTTCCATGGTCAGTTTGGTCCCTTAGTTGTCATTTGAGGAATCTTGAAATTTATCTAGGATAAAAGTGGGAGAAAAACAAAAAGGGGTGATTGCTACCTTATTACTTGGCAATAGCCAGCAATCAAATATTTACTTAACCATATTTTAAGTTACTTTCCCAAAGATCTTACAATCAGCTGGAGATAATTTGATACAGGCTCATCAAAAGATAGTTAACTAATGGTGAGAGACTGAAAGCATTCCCCCCTAAGATCAGGAACAAGACAAGGATGATAATTTAACATTGTGTTAGATGTTCTAGCTAGAGTAATCAGGCAAGAAAAGTAAAAACAAGGTATCCAGATCAGAAAGGAAGCAGTAAAACTTTCATTATTTGTAGATGACATGATCCTATACTTGGAAAATCCAGAGCAATCTATGACAAAGCTACCTGAGTTAATAAACCAATGCAGCAAAGCAGCAGGATACAAGATTAATGTGCAAAAATCAGCAATGTTTCTCTATATAAGTAATGACCTAGGAGACAACTAAGGAAAAAAATCCATTCAAAATAGCAGTTAAAAGAGTCAAGTATCTATGAATAAACTTAACCAAGGATGTAAAGGACTTGTACACAGAAAACTACAAAACATTGCTAACAGAAATCAAAGATCTAAATAGGTGGAAAGACATTCTGTGCTCATGGATAGGAAGGTTAAATGTAGTTAAGATGGCAATTCTACCCAAATTGATCAACAGATTCAACACAATACCAATCAAAACTTCAACAACCTACTTTGAAAACCTGGAAAGAGGGCTTGTAATTCTGTATAGCTTAATGTAATATCCAGAGTATATTGGGCAGATAATTTATTCGGAAGGGAAAGAAACCTCAAATAGCCAAAAATATTCTTAAAAAGAAGGACAAAGTGGAAGGATTAACATTTCCTGATTTTAAAGCTTATTATAAAGCCCCAGTGGTCAAAACAGCATGGTTCTGGCATAAAGATAGGCATATTGATCAATGGAATTGAATTGAGAGCACAGAAATAGACCACCAAATCTATGGTCAATTCATCAACAAGGCCTCCACTGGCTTGAACTGAGACAGAAGAGTCTTTTCTATCAATGGGCCTGAGAGAACTGTACATCAATGGCCAAAAGAATGAAAGAGGACCCCTACATTACACCATATACAAAAATTAACTCAAAGTGGATCACATACCTAAATATAAGAGCCATTATCATAAAACTACTTGAAGAAAATATACCTTCAAGACAAACATCTTCAGGACCTAGTAATAGGAGGTAGCTTCTTAAACTTTACACCTAAAGCACAAGCAATGAAAGAAAAAATAGATAAATGGAAACTCCTCAAAATCAAAGGCTTCTGTGCCTCAAAGGACTGTGAAAAAGGTGAAGAGGCAGCCAACTCAATGGGGGGAAATATTTGGAAACCACATATCAGACAAATGATTGGTATCCAGTATATATAAAAAAATCATACAACTCAACAACAAAAGAACAAACAACCCAATTATAAAATGGGCAAAAGATATGAATAGACATTTTTCCAAAGAGGAAATACAAATGGCTAAAAAACACATGAACAATTGCTCATCTTATCTCTTTTGTTGCTCAGATGTGGCCTCTCTCTTTCTCAGTCAACACTGCAAGTGAACTCATGGCCCTATCCCTCTCTACGTGGGACATGACTCCCAGGGGTGTAAACCTCCCTGGCAACATGGGACAGAAATCTTAGAATGAGCTGGGACTCAGTATCAAGGGATTGAGAAAATCTTGTTGACTGAAAGGAGGAAGAGAGAAATGAGACAAAATAAAGTGTCAGTGGCTGAGAGATTCCAAACAGAGTTAAGAGGTTAACCTGGAGGTTATTCTTACACATTATACAGATATCTCTCTTTTAATTTATAGTGTATTAGAGTGGCTAGAGGGAAGTGCCTGAAACTGTAGAACTGTGTTCCAGTGGCCATGTTCATGAAGATGATTGCATAATGATACAGCTTTCACAATTTGAGTGTCTGAATGTGAAAATCTTGTGTCTAATGCTCCTTTTATCTATGGAATGGACAGATGAGTAAAAAATATGGATAAAAAAATAAACAAATGATAGGAGGAACAAAGGTTAAAATAAATTGAGTAGATATGGCATGTATGAGTTTTTTCTTTTTTATTTCTTTTGCTGGAAAGATGCAAATGTTCAAAAAAAATGATCATGGTGATGAATATACAACTATGTGATGATATTGTGAGCCATTGATTGTAACCATGCCAAGTACGTGTGTATATCAAGAATGACTGTATGCCAAGAATGTTGGTATGTCTGTTCATTGTTTATAATAAAAATTAAAAAAAAAGAACTGTTCATTTTCATTAGCTATAAGGGAAATGCAATTCAAAACTACAATAAGATTATCACCTCACACCTATAAGAACGGCTGCTATTAAACAAACAGGAAACTACAAGTATTGGAGAGGATGTGGAGAAATTGGAACACTTATTCACTGCTGGTGGAAATGTATAAAATGCATAATGGCACAGCTGCTATGGAAGACAGTTTGGCAGTTCCTCAGAAAATTAAATATCAAGTTGCCCTTCAACCTGCAATATCACTTGGGTATATACACAGAAGATCTAAAAGCAGTGACATGAGCAGACATTTGCCTGTTCATAGCAGTGTTGCCAAAAGATGGAAACAATCCAAGTTCCCATCAACACACGAGTGGATAAACAAAATGTGGTATATACATACAGTGGAATATTATGCAGCAGTAAAATAAAATGAGGTCCTGAAGCATATGACAACATGGGTAAACCTTGAGGACATAATTCTGAGTGAAATAAGCCAGACACAAAAGGTAGATACTGTATATTTTTGCTAATAGGATCCTGGTAAAGGTAAACTCAGAACCTTATAATGTAGAATATAGGGGACCTAGAGATACAAGGAAGCTAGAGATAGATGAAGGGTTACCTAAGAAGGTTGAACTTAGATGTGTGGGAATGGATAAAAGTGATGGTAGTTCATTAGTAGGTTTATAAGCAATATTGGCATACTGAAGGTAAATATGATTGAAAGGGGTTGTATAGAGCTAGGTATCTCACCATTTAACACTGCAAATATAAATAAGTTCTTGCATGAACAACTTCAAAGGTATGACTCTTGTACAATAATAGAGGGTATGGGGGAAAATAACTACTGCATGCTATGGCTATATTTAACAGGAACACATCACCAGTACTATAGCAATTCTAGGGGTAAATAATTGGGGGGGGGAGGACAAGAATCAAGGGGAGTTTTGTATTTTCTCTTTGGTGAGGGTGTGTTTATCTGTTACTTTTCTCTTTGGAGCAATGAAAATTGTCTAAAATTGAGAATAATGATGATTGCACAACTAAGTGGGGATACCATGAGACATGGATTGTTTATTTTGGACGTTATCCATGATGCTCAGTGGATGGAGGTGGCTTAAGGGTACAATGACTGAGAAGCAGAAAAGTGAATTGTGGTATATACATATGGTGGAAAATGGGGTGGCTACAGAAAGGAACGAAGTTGTGACACATGCAACAAGGTGAATGAAACTTGAGGACACTTTGTTATGCAAAATAAGCCAGAAACAAAAGGACAAATATTATACGGTCTCTTTTAGAAAATACTTATAAGAAAATTGGGGCTTAGATTGTAAACTTTCATAGCAGTTGCATTTAGTCCGGAGTGTTGAGTGTTATTCCTAGATACTGAGATACTGTGCTATATTTGTATAACCCGGTATTTCCCTGGAACTTTGGGTATCTATGTGACACCTCACACTCAGAATTGGAGTTCTACAGCTCTGCAAATCACCCCATTTCTACGTACAACAACTGTTAAAGAAACCAAAAAAGAGATCAGGCTTCAACTAGAGATAAGAGTGAAGCTGATCTGGTTGGGACTAAGGTAAATCAGAATACAGAGTGAAGGATGACAGTATCTGAATTTTAGAACCTCACCTACTGTATGAGACCAAAAGAAGAGAGCTTTATTCTTTTCAAAGCCTAAATTTTCTGTAGCATACAATCTAACTCAGTCTGTATGGAGAATTGATTTAAACAATCCAAACACATGGAGCCCAGAATGGGAAAAACGGTTTGTAATTCTGTATAGCTTAATGTAATATCCAGAAACATCCCAGAGTATGTTGGGCAGATAATTAAAAAGTATTGGGACAGGCCATGATGGCTCAGCAGGCAGAGTTCTTGCCTGTCATGCCAGAGACTGGGGTTTGCTTCCTGGTGCCTGCCATGCAAAAAAAAAAAAAAAAAAAAAGTGAGAAAAGCATTGGCAAGTCCCTTGAGGGACTGGAGAAAAAATATGGACTATTAAACTTTCCCACCTAGGAAACCACTGATACTGTTTGAACACTAGGGACTCCCAAGTTAATAGGCCAAGCCCTTGATCTTGAGGCTTGCTCTTATGAAACTTACTTCTGTAGCAGAGAAGCTAAGCCTACTTATAATTATGCATAAAGGCTACTTCCAGAGAACAACTTTTGTTGCTCAGATGTGGCCTCTCTCTCTCTTTCCAAAGCCAACTCTGCAAGTGAAATCATTATCTTTCCCTCTATGTGGGACATGACGTCCAGGGATATGAGTCTCCCTGGCAAAATGGGACAGGACTCCCAGGGATGAGCCTGATCCTGGCACCATGGGAGTGACAATCCCTTCCTGATCAAAAGGGGAAAAAGAAATGTAACAAAATAAGGTATCAGTGGCTAAGAGAGTTAAAATAAAGTCCAGAGGCTATTCTGGAGGTTACACTTATACAAGTTCAGTGAAATATTGCTAATTACCAAGCCCCAAACAACATCATTCTTGTTAAATCAAAAGAACACACTCAGGGCTCTATCTGAGATCCTACGAATGTTGCAGTCACTAAGTTTACTTTTCAGAAATCTAAAGCCTTCAGAAGGTTTCTAGGCCAGATAAATCCTGAAACCCAGAGTTGCAAGTCTCTCTAAGAACATCAACCAGTTCTCTCCCCATATCCCATATTGTTAATTCCCCTTTGCAATATGAAAAAAGTTAGAATGGACATAATCCAAACATCCCTAAAGATTGCGAGAGGGATCAAAGGAGAGGGAGGAATTACAACAGAGAAGTTAGGATTTAACAAATGAGTACAACTACCAAATTATTATATTGATTCTGTTTAGTCTCCAGTGTCTTGGAGAAACAAGAAAGAAAAATCTGAAATTGTGGAACTGTAACCCATACCAAACTTTGAAATCTGTTCTACAACTATTTGGAAAATGTACTCTGAAATTTATTGCTTTTTTGTATATATGTCATATTTCACAATAAAAACAAAACAGTTTTAAAAAGATAAAATTTGGAGAAGTTTAGCCTACCTATAGGTATGCCTAAGAGTCACCTCCAGAGGACCTCTTTTGTTGCTCAGATGTGGCCTTTCTCTCTCTAAGTCCAACCCTGCAAATGATACCATTGCCTTCCCCCCTAAGTGGGACATGATATTCAGGGATGAAAGTCTCCCTAGTGGCGTGAGAGATGACCCCCAAGGATAAGTCTGGCCCTGGCACCATGGTATCAAAATGCCATCCTGACCAAAAAGGGGAAGAGAGGTTTAAGAAATTTGGTATTAATGGCTGAGAATGTTCAAATAGAGTCTAAAGGCTACACTGGAGGTCACTCTTACGTGTGCTTCAGTTAGACATTGCTACCTATCATAACTTGCCAAATCCCAACTGTGTTGGTGTAAAATGATGTATGTGCCCTAGAAAAGCCATGTTTTAATCCTAATCTCATTTTGTAAAGACAGCTGTTTCCTCAAATCCCTATTCAGTATTGTATGTTTGAAACTGTAATTAGATCATCTCTCTGGGGACATGATTTAATCAACAGTGGTTGTTAAGATGGGTTAGGTAGAGGTTTGTCTCCACCCATTTGGGTGGGTATTGATTAGTTTCTGCAATCCTATAAAAGAGGAAACATTTTGGAGAATGAGAGATTCAGAGAGAGCAGAGCTGAATGACATAGCCATGAGAAGCAGAAACCACCAGCCAGCCATCTTTGGAGTTGAAGGAAAACGCCTCCCAGGGAGCTTCATGAAACAGGAAGCCAGGAGAGGAAGCGAGCAGATGATGCCATGTTCTCCATGTGTCTTTCCAGATGAGAGAGAAACTCTGACTGTGTTCACCACGTGCCTTCTCACTTGAGAGAGAGAGACCCTGAACTTCACTGGCCTTCTCAAACCAAGGTATCTTTCCCTGGATGCCTTTGATTAGATATTTCCATAGACTTGCTTCAATTGGGACATTTTCTCGGCCTTAGAACTGTAAACTAGCAACTCATTAAATTCCTCTTTTAAAAGCCATTCCATTTCTGGTATATTGCATTCTGGCAGCTAGCAAACTAGAATACCAACCAAAACCATTCCTGCCAATCCCAAAGAATACCTGGAGTTTATATAAGATTCTACAAAGGTACTGTGCACTAAGGTAACTCTCTAAAACCTACAACCTCCAGATGGATCCCTGGACCAGATAAGTCCTGAAATGCAGAGGGGCCAGCCCTTCCAGAACATCAACTAGTTCCATCCTCCTATCCCATATTATCAACAGCCCTTTCCAACATGAAAAAGTTAGAATGGGCATAGCCCAAATACCCTTAAAGAGTGGGAGAAAGATCAAAGGTGATAGGGGAGTTATACAGAGAAGGTAGGGTTTAAGAAAGAAGTATGACTGCTGAATCATTACACTGATATTTCTTTTAGCCTCCAGTACCCTAGAGAAGCTAGAAATAAAAACCTAAAATTGTGGAATTGTAACCCATACCCAACTCTGAAACCTACTCTACAACTAACTGTTGCGATGTACTTTGAAATTTATTGCTTTTATGTATATATGTTATTTAAAGAGAAGGAGGAGTATAAAAGAGAAGATAGGATTTAACAAATGAGTATGACCGCTGAATCATTTTATTGATGTTTCTGTTGGTCTCCAACAAAAAATCATGGAACTGTAACCCATACCAAACTTTGAAGTCTATCCTATAACTACTTGTTAAAATGCACTTGGAAATTTATTGCTTTTTTTGCATATATGTTATATTTCGCAATTAAAAAAGTAAAAAAAAAGATATAATTAATGCATGGCATTAATTGCTAAGTGTTATATAAGTGATAGGCCATAAATATTGATACTCTAAGAATAAGAAAAAAAGGTAGGGTAATCCTTGAGGTCAGGGGATGTCTGGCCAGCCCAGGGCTGATTAGTAATAAATATCCAACAAATATTTAGAGAAAGAGCCCAAAGCAATTAATATTTTAAACTTTTCTACAAAGACTTAAGGACCAAAGTTTCATACTTTTATCAGGTTTCACAAACCAGCAAGTTAATTAGTTAATTAATTAAAAATTTAAAACCCACAGACTCCAAAAAATGCCATCTGTTACGTGACCACACCTATATCCCTCTGACCCTGGGTATCAGATCCATCCTAATTTAGTATAGAAACAAGGAAAGAGGTAGATGAATGATTCGGTGTAAACCCATCCCCAACCCTGGAAACCCTCAGATCAAAGCAGGATCAGTCAGGGACTCTACTTTCCTTATTAAAAACAAACAAATTGGGCGGGCCACGGTGGCTCACTGGCAGCGTTCTCATCTGCCATGCGGGACACCCAAGTTCGATTTCCAGTGCCTGCCCATGTAAAAACAAACAAACAAACAAAGGAAGCTTTCAGCCATTCTCCAGGGACTTTTGCCACAGTACAATGTAAAATAATACCTACCCAAGTCCAACAGCAGGCCTGGAGGACTCCAGGACATGGACCCCTGGTTTACCTCACAACCATGGTGAAATTTTGAAAAGGATATTCTGGAGTATGGGACATATTACCCCTACTTGTGAAACAGAGAAAAGCAATATCTATCTGCTGGATCTCTTGAAAAAAACTGACCTACACAGGGACATATATTCACGGGTATACCAAAACTTGTAGCCCATATGGGACCTCCACAGAACCAGCATTTATTCCTGGGACTGCTCACATGGGCTTCCTTACAATGATACCATGCATATAATCCATTTTCTTCTCATTGCCACCTCCACCAACTCAGCCCAGTGACTTTCAAGATGAGATAAACAGGAACATCTGGGTGAAAAATTATAGTTGTTGGTGAAAATTTCTCTCCCTCCTTGAACCCAACCACTTCTAAAACATAAAATTTTTCACTTACTTAGTCTTCCTGCTCACATTGGTCTAATATAATAAGATTTTGTTAATAATAAACACTTATTGAGTAGATGCTGTGTTAATCATTATATATGCATTATTTCACTTAATACTCATAGTAATCTTATGAAATGCTACCACACTATTCCCATTTTATAGGAAACTAAGGCATAGAAAGTAATTTGTCCAACACCACTCACTGAAAAATGGAGAAGATAGCTTCCAAACTTGGGCCCATCTGATTCTAGGTGCCCAAGCTCTTAATCATTACACTATACCCAGTAGACTTTTTAAGTATTATTTAAAGTAACGGCATCATTGAAAAACCTTCAGCTAACATTGTAGTGAATGTAAAAGTCTGGATGCTTTCCCCAGGAATAAGATAATGATGTCCACTCTAGCTACTTCTGTTCAATGGTGTATTTGGCAGTCCTAGCTAGTGCAATAAGACAAGAAAAAGAAATAAAAGGCAAACAGATTAGAAAGGAAGAAGTTAAAACTGTCTTTTTTTCACTAATAACACAATCACATTGTGCTGGTTTGAATCTATGGTGGACCCAGAAAAGCCATGTCCTTTAATCTCCATTCAATATTGCTGGGTGGGAGCATTTTGATTGTTCCCATGGAGATGTGACCCACCCAATTGTGGGTGGTAACTTTTAATTAGACGATTTCCATGGAGGGGTGTCTCCACCCATTGAAGGTGGAGTTGCTTACTAGAATCTTTTTAAAAGAGGAAACATTTTGGAGAGAGTCCTTTTTGTAGAGCCACGAGAAAGCCAGCAGACACTGCCATGTTCGCCATGTGCCCTTCCAGCTGAGAGAGAAACATTGAACTTCATCAGCCTCCTTGAACCAGGGTATCTTTCTCAGATGCCTTAAATTGAGCATTTCTATAGACTTGCTTTAATTGGGGCATTTTCCTAGCCTTAGAACTGTAAACTAGCAACTTATTAAATTCCCCTTTTTAAAAGCCATTCTGTTTCTGGTATATTGCATTCCAGCAGCTAGCAAACTAGAACACACATGCATAAAAAATCCTAAAGAATCTACAAAAAACAGTTAGTAGAACTAATAAGTGAATTTACTAATGTCATAGGATTCAAAGTCAATTTTTTTTTAAAATTGTGTTTCTATATATTTGTGCTTAGTAACTGGAAAATTAAACTAAAATACAATTTTAAATGGCATAAAAACATGAAATACTTAGGGATAAATTTAACAAAATATGTGCAAGACTTATTCACTGATAATTACAAATTATAAAACATCACTGAATTATTATTAACATAAGCCTTTACATACTATTTACATAATTAAACAAACTCATCAAGGCTAGTAAAAATCCCACCTCTACCAGTTTGACACTGTTATGTACCACAGAAAAGCCATGTCCTTTAATCCTCATTCAATATTGCTAGGTGATATATATATATATTTCTCTCTGTATGCTGTATGGCAGGGGTCACATTTCATTCTTTTTCCATGTGAGTATCCCATTACTGCAGTACCATTTGTTGAATTTGTTTGCTCGTTTGTTTGTTTGAGGAAGTGCATGGGCCAGAGATCCCAGGTCTCCTGCATGGCAGGCGAGAATTCTACCATTGGACTACCCTTGCACCTGCTGGGTGGAATCTTTTTTATTGTTTCTATGGAGATGTAACCCACCCAACTATGGGTGATAACTTTTGATTAGATGGTTTCCATGCAGATGTGTCTCCATCCATTTAAGGTTTGATTGCTTACTGGAGCCCTTTAAGAGGGAACCATTTTGGAAAAAGCTAGGATCCATGAGAACCAACAGAGCCTACGAAGGCAGAGATCTTCAAAGCAGAAGCAAAACGCCCCCAAGGAATTCTTATGAAATGAGGAGAGAAAGCTAGCAGATGTCGCAGTGTAACCTCCCAGCTGAGAGAGAAACCCTGAACTTTATTGGCCCTTTCTTTGGAGTTAAGGTATTTTTACCCTGATGCCTTAATTTGGACATTTTCATGGTCTTAGAACTGTAAACTTGCAACTCAATAAATTCCCCTTTTAAAAAGCTGTTCCATGACTAGTATATTGCATTCTGGCAGCTAACAAACTAATACACCACCCTAATCTACTTCTCCAGGCTCCTCACCTATTTCTCCCTTTCATTCTGATCATTTTTGTATACCACAAACATGACCCTCTGCTACTGAGTATGCTGCTCTTTCTACATGGAATCAATTTAATCTATCGATTAATTTCTATCACCAAGCTACCCCTATTTCCTCTATCTCTGACTGCTGGAATCCCATCTCGAATTACCTTCTGTAAGAAAATGTCTTTAATCCTTTAACCAGATAGGATCTTTCCTTCCTCTATGACTGTTCCCTCTTTCTAATTTATGTGGGTATATTTTATGGCATATATTACATTCTGGATTGAGTTACTGTTCTATCTTTGTACTTCCAGATTACAAGTTCCTTGATGACAGGTACTGCATCTGATGCAACCCCCCTAGAGTACCCAGTTCCTTGCGCAAAGTATATATTCAAATGTTTGTTGAAGCAAACATTTGAAAAACAGAATTAACAGAAGGCTACTTTATAAGGCATCAGTGGCCAAGAGAAATCAAATGAAGTCAAGAGTCATAGAGGAAGGAAAGATCCTATCTGGTTAAAGGATTAAAGACATTCTGTTAGAGAAGGTAGTTCAAGATGGGATTCCAGCAATCAGAGATAGAGGAAAGAGGGGGAGTTTGGTAATAGAAATTAATCAATAGATTAAATTGATTCCATGTAGAAAGAGCAAATGGAGTCAAGCTGATCTTATGCAAGCTTCATAAGAAGCTAGTTGCCATGGTTTGCTAACATTACTCCTGTTGACTCTTAAGAACACCTAGGGCTTCAACTGAACTCCACACAGTTTTCATGCACTAAATCTGCCTTCCTGGAACATATAATTCCTGGAGGGTCCCTAGCTCAGTTGAATCCTAAAACCCAGAAGGACCAACTTCTCTAAGATTATCAATTAATTACATCCCCCTATCTTTTAGTGTGGACACCCCTCCTCAACATGAAAAGGTCAGAACGGGCATTGCCCAAAGAACTCTATAGATTACAAGAAGGATTAAAGGAGGAGGAGGAGGTATAACAGAGAAAATGGGATTTAACAAACAAGTATAGCTGCTGAATCACTATATTAATATTCCTTCTAGCCTCCAGGGTTTTGGAGCAGCTAGAAGGAAAAATCTGAGATGGTGGAATGGTAGCCCATGACAAACTCTGGGATCTGTTCTGTAATCACTTGTTGAAGTGTGCTTTGACAATCATTGCTTTTTTCTTTCTTTGCTTTGTATATATGTTATATATTTATTTTAATGCAATTTTATTGATATATAGTATATATTCACATACCATGTAATCAACCAAAGTTCACAGTATCATCATATAGCTGTGCATTCATCATCACAATTGAGTTTTTAGCTCTTTTTTTTTGTGAAAAATAACATATATACCAAAAAAAGCAATAAATTTGAAGCACACTGCAACAATTAGTTGTAGAACAGAGTTTAGTATGGGTTACAATTCCACAATTTTAGGTGTTTACTACTAGCCGTTACTAGTAAATGCTAGTAAACACTGGAGACTAAGAGAAATATCAATATAATGATTCAGCAATCATACTCATTTGTTAATCCCCTACCTTGTCTGTACAATTCCACCATCTCCTTTGATCTTTTCCCCACTCTTTAGGGGTATTTGGACTATGCCCATTTCTATATATGTTATATTTTACAATTAAAAAACCTTTAAAAAATAAAGAAAGCTATTTTAGTAATATGACCTATTTAGTAATAGAACTAGGTTCTAGTAATAGAGCCTTCACTAATAGAACTTAAGTAATAGAATAATTACTTTTAGTAATAGAACCTAATAGATATCAAATCACATTGCTGTCACAGTAGAATCGGTGACTTTCACATGAACTGCACCAGATATTTAGCCATGTGGCGACCTTCCTCTCATTCAATTCTGAGGAATGTTAGTTCAGCTTGGCTCCTGTGAGTTGGACCAATATCAAGATCCAGGCCAAATAAAACACCCCAGCCTAAAGGACAAAGACAGATCCTCAGTCTTTATAAAAACAGATGAAGGAGGGAAAGAGGAGGGTGAAGCCAATGTCCTCAGTGCAGGGCAGGAAAATCTGTGAAGGATAAAGAGAACTATAAGGAATTCTGTTTCTGAAGAGAGAATAAAAAGTAACCTGAGCATCCCATCTTGGGGGACTGTATTGCTAGTAAGATACAGAAACTCTAGGGTACCTGTGCCTCTGCCACGCTTGTAGGTTAACCTCTTCCAGCCCCAGCCCCAGGAGGCAAGCAGCACAATCAGGTCCTGAGAAGGGGACAGGGACAAGCTAACAGGCTCTGGAGACCCTAGATATCTGCCCCAAAGAAGGTCCCTGGAGAGGCTATTTGGATCTCACTGCATATATAAACTAGGAAGAGAAGGGTACTGTAGAATGGAGCTCATATACCACTTTTCTCCCACCAACAACCAGCCAGAGAAAGAAGACTCCTTAACTTAACCTCATCTCATAATTATCAAAAGCATCACAGCTGATTAGCAGCAACAGCTCTCTATCAGTGTGAATATCTGTCTCCTGACCCAAGATTAGCAAAAGCTTCCCAGCTATTTGCCTGGGTACAGCCTGTCCTCTTTCATGTCATCCTAATGCCTTTTAATCATCCTCCAAGTTTGCTTCAGTTCTTACAGCCTTACATGGAGCTCTAGCTCAGCAAGATTTGTCCGTGCATATTGTTTTGGAAGGAGTCTATTTTGATTCCACAATATAACAGTCATTTTTCCAAACTTGTCATAATTAAACACTTTCGCCAGCCAATTCATCTACTTTTCCCAGTTTTCTAAAGAGTTCCCCATACCATCTCTTGAAATTCATAAATTTGATTCTGTTTCTACAAACAGATTCCAATAAGTGGGAAGGGAGGGTTAGTTCACTGGAAACAAGACAAAAGTCCGTATTCACACATATTCATCCAAATTAGAAATTTGGGAGAAAATTTCTTCTACTTTTCCTGCAAAGTACACTAACAACACTCTTAGGCCTTGAAAAGAAAGACCTGAAAAACAGTTTCTGAAGACTGCACAGGAGAAACCTCACTGATAATGACATGGTCATTCTTTTCTAAATCATTGTTCAAAACTTCCAAATGCCACTAAGACAACAGGATTTAGAGTGTCAGGACTTCCCACTGTTAAGACATGTGCACGTTTACTTTTTTCCTACCTATCCAAGTATCGACTCCTTGATCTTCTGAAATGTTAGCACTCTATTCAAACCAGGTACCTTAATCGTACTGCAAAACAGTATTCAGGTGGCTAATTCCACCTGGAATACCAGCTGTACATGAATATAGTCAAAATCAAATTCTTCATTGGAAATGCATGCCTTTGGCTTTTAATGAAAATCAGAGCAATCTAGCACTGGGGAGTCTTCTCTTTCCAGGTATCCAGATAGTCTCTTTACAGGCATCGTGTGGTTTCCCATAATAGATGCCACTGTGAGATTACCAAAAGTATGAAATAGGAACTGTTGTTGTGGGCCCCAGAGCTGCAGCCCTAACGCTTGGTGACCTTTGGAGATCCCTTTTGAGCATCCCAATTAAGACTTACAAAATCCACTGTCATGGAAAAGTATCTGAAAATGAGTTCCTGAGCCTAGGATTTTATTTGTGAGGTATGGTACTAGTTAAGTGGAAAAGAGGAACCTTTGAACAGGCAGATACTTAAGACAGAAAAGAACTCAGAGATAACAGGAATTCGATTGTTAAAATCTTGGAATAGGTTTTAAAAAATTTACTACTTGAGTAAGAATTTACCATAAAGTTGGCTTCATGGCAAGATTAACATTCTCTATTTGTTAAAAGAAAAATATAAGACTACTTTGAAAAACAGTTTGCTTTTAGAGAAACACACTTCAAGAACATTTTATTTTACAATTTCCTTCGAGTTGGGTAGTAAGAACAGAGGGCAGAGGGACACTTTTCACCATAGTTCCTTATGTACTTTCTGAATTTTGAATCATATACCTCTGTTACATATTCAAAAATATAAATATAATTTCCTATTAAAAAATAATGACGCATTTGCTATTAAGGAAAAAATAGCAATGTCTTAGATAATAGAAGATGGCAAAGAAGAAGTACACTTGCATTTCTTAGGGGCCAAGAGGAAGTTAATCACCTAGAATGGTAAAATATCACTCTCTCTAGTTTCCAAACCATTTGCTAATTCAAACTGATAGTTTGTTTTATTTTTGTTTAAACCTGGGGGTGGAGGAATGATAATCTACCCCTGAAAATAGGAGGTCTTCCCCAACAAGACCTTTATTCTCCACTGCTTAAATCCCATTAACACTAATCAGCACAATGATAACCTCCTGATTAAGAACTCTAGTTGAGAAGGGTCTCCTTTGGAAAAAAGGGTTCCCATAGCGACAGGTAAAAGCTATCATCAAACTCAGCTTTTCAGCACAGCACTTGATGTCACATCAGATCGGAGAGTTAAAATTGGTTTAGTATTAATCTGTAGGCTTTCTTTTTTAACGTCACTTGACTTCACTCAAAAGACACTTCTTGGAGAGCCCCTCTGTAAAGGCAGGTGCGGTACCAAACACTGGGGGAAGGGGGGTGCAGGGGAGCTAGGAGAAAGAAGACGTCAAAGATAAGATATGGTTTCTGACCCCAACTATCACACAGTCTGCTGAGAAAGCAGCTACTAAAAAAAAAAATGATGACATTACGGTAGTAATTCAACCCCTAAATCTATAACCAAGCCTTGTCCTCGCTACTAGGACTGGTCAGTTTCTAATCTAGTTTCACTTTCTCATCTTCAAGCTGCAGCACAGCTGGGCTTCCAGCTGGCTGGGGAAGAAAAGATTCTTTAAATAAACAGCATTTTTAAAATAGGCAGTCTCTTTTGCTATACTGAATCTTGTGAACCTCCTTCCTCTATTATGTGCATCTGGGTGCCAAATTAATTAAAAGCTATCCTAAATAATATAAAGTTCCCTATGAACACACCTTTGCCATTTTTAACAGGGAAGTACCCAATGTATAGGAAAACTGAAAGTTCCAAGGGAAGAAATTATCTTTCTTTTTTTAATGCTATCTTCTGCACCTATTCAAAGAAAACAGCTTGAAAATATATATATAAGAAAGCAACAAGATAGGGTGTAATTATACAAAAATACATGCAACCAGCTTAAAAGTGCTGGACTATATGCAGAACAGGATGCTTTTACAGCACAGTGCAGAGTTGCTAATCTCTGAATGGCCTTTGTTAACTCTTTTTCCCTCTCCTTTGCACCGAAGGCACAGAAAACAGCTTACTTTATGTAATCTTTCTAGCAATGCAAAGATTTCACTCAACTCTTTGCCAGGAGAGTATTTTTAGATGAACGATACACATTAGATCTGTAAAACTGCCCCTCCAGCAGGCACTGCTCAAGCAAGAGTCCCAGCTACCATTTCCCACCTTAGATCAGTCTTCGGGTCAACATTTCAGTTATATTGAAATTATCCATTTGCGAGGACCTTTTAGGAGGTGTCCAACACGGCCCCTGCGTTGATGCTGCCGAGGCATGTACCAACCTTAGGCACGCCATCTCCTACCATTTAGTCCCCCCAATCATAGCTCTCCAGATGATCTCCCTAGGAACCACACCTCTCAAAACACAGACACTCAGAGAGCTGAAAGTGGCTAAACAAAGTAACAATTCAACTTCAGTTGCTCAATATAATCGCCATGATGACAGCTTCCAAGTGCCAGTTTCCCTATTTTGCAATGGGCAGATCCGCTCCAAGGAGAAAATGTTCCCGATGACCCTAGGGCCCAGAGGGCTTTTTTTTTTAGAGATAGAAAATTCAAAATGAATTTGTTAGTTATTTCCTGCTAAGTACAAGGAAGGTGTTGTGGTTAGTTAGGATGATTTCGTTTCCGTATTTACTATACCATTACCATTGCCTGTTTTCTTTAACCACATAGCAGAAAAATAGTGTATACTCCTCTTCATCACCAATTCTACAAGTTCCTCTCACAGATATGTCCTTGAATTTCTCATCTCCAATTTCTCTATATAAAGCCCCCAAAATAACACACTAAAGCACTTCTTTTTTGGCATGCTAAAATGTTCACTTCCATACACATTCCCTCCTCCCTGATAATTTGCGATGTGTGGACCTTCTCTTTACCAGTGATTGCAGTCCTAAATTTATCCTTTTGAGAGCTAAACTCCACATGCTATTTTAATAATATGAGAATCTTAACCTAAAAGCAGACTATATTTCTGATCTCCAAATCTTTCATGATCTCCATATTCAACTATAGAATGCTCACTAAAACAAGCAAGGCATAACTGATAAAGCATATTGTTTTGGGGGGAGGGGGAAAGTAGGAGGAGGGGGACAGGGGAGCCGAGAAGCCCATTACTCTTTAGGGCTACCTGACAATGACGATCAGTGGGCCAGTCTAGGGCTGAGGCGGGGCTATGCACTGTGCATATTAGGAGCTACTCACCAAGACAGAAGCTGTCCTTGGACAAGGTTCAATAAACATCTGTACTATCTATTTCCCACTGCACAATACAATTCCACAGTTCTTCAAGGAATCTCAAATAGAATACTTAGAGTAAAAAGCAGAAATTCTTAACAGTCTCAACTTGTCATCATATAACATTTCTGAGCAGAAAACCAACTTTTAAGAGCAGCCAACAACATTCCCTAGAACAGTGGCAGAGTGATAAACTGTTATTATCCCCAAAGTTCTTTTTTTCTCTTTATTAAAGTACTGTCAAGATTCTTCTGATTAAAGTAAAGCGATCACAGTTTAACATAGTGTGTAGATACACTCCCACCACTGAACTCCTGAAATTTGCCTCTTGAAGGGCATGGAAGGAAAGCTTCCAGACATCAAACGCATTGATACTGAAAGATGAGGGCAGCAAAACTTCCCGAGCTGTTACACGTTCTTTGCTGCTCAGAGCTTATCTACACTACCCAGAATCAGTTGGTAAACTGGTAAACATACCAACCTCTATGAGAGTTCAGGATATCATCATAATTCAGTGATTATACAGTTCAGAGAGTCACACTGCCTGCTATAAATTTAGCCTTGTTTGGGACAAAATGAAACCCCAATATGTATAAGCACAAGATAGGCTAACATCAAATATTCAGACAATTGGTTTGAAATATCCAATTGTGAAGTATAGGATTCAGGGTCAAGAAGTAAATTCTTTTGACTTCTGACCTGGGAAACTCTATTCCTAGCTGCACAGATCTACAGACTTCAGTGTTTTGCTTTCAATCATCTGCATTCCTGTGAGCACCTAATACCATGAAGATGAGAAATGCAGTCAATATATCCTGCCAGCAAGGTGTCAGAGATGAACTTACAGCGTTCAGCTGAAGTAAGTTACTCTATTTCACTATCATTACAATCAACAGACTTCCTAAGATCTCCAGAAACAGTCAACCGAGGTGTTTGCTTGCTAGTCCTGCAGGTTAAGAGAAGGCTCTGCTATCCCCTTAGCAAACATAAGCAATTGGTTTGTTTTTTTTTTCCTAGGGAAAACCCCCCCACAAAAAAAACCCCACGCCACATGGAGGTCAGAGAACAGTAGCAGAAAAAGTCCAACTCTGCCTGCGCCAGCGGTGTCGATGTGCAGAGCGGGGAGCCCAGGAGAGGAAGGAGGGGGCGGGGGCGATCATTCCCTAGGAGAACTTGTAAGCGAGGCCTCCCCAGCCTGGGAGTCCGCCGGGCGCTTCTGCAGACCCTGCCAGCCCGGGCAAGGCAGGCCTATGCAAGCAGAGCGGGCAAGGCCTCCGAGGGTCACTCTTGACTCACTGAGCCTCAGGCCAGCACCGCCCGGACCTCTCCGTTTTTCCTGCCGCTACTGGGCTATGATGGCAGCTTTCCAGCCCCACATGCCATATATCAGCCGCAGATCCCTGCTGGCATAGGCCGGCGCTTACCTCTGCCCCCCAACCCTGGCACACTTTGAGTCTGAGCCTCCTTCTCCCCAATCCCAATCCCCTACCCCATCCGTGCCAGGTGCCCTGCCCAGGGACACCCCCCACCCCCCCCACCCCCAACCTCCCCCAGCCACTGGACGCTGCCAGGCCTGGGCACCTGAAGCACCTCCCAGCCCCACCCCCATTCTCCACCACCTCGCCCCTCCCCCCTTTCCTCAGCAGAGGGAGGGGGCTACTCACCGCAGTCAGTGCACAAGATCTTGCCCACCTCCTTCTTGAGGTTTTTGCCGTTGGTGTCGAGCGGTGCAAAGGCCGTCTTAAAGACCAAGGGCTGTTCGGTGGGTTCCAAGAAAAAGATGTAGCGCTGGTTCTTCTCGAGCGGCGCACAGGAGCCCACGCTGATCACCTGCTCGCGCTGGAGCCCCCCACTCCGGAGCGGCCACTTGTCCAGCACCTTCACCAGCGCCACCCGACCTGAAGCGGGCGGCTCGCGGGTGCTGTTGGAGCTGGCGCCGCCGGTCGGGGCCAACCCCTGTACCTTGCCCTCCACCACCACGGGTGCCTTGTACGCCTGGTCCTGCACCGACTTGAGGCTGGGCGAGTAGCAGGCGAGCGACACACCGAAGAGCAGCATAGAGAAGCCGGGGGCCGGGTCGCGCCTCATGCCGCCGGCGGCTGCGGCTCCCGAGCGGGCGGCGGCTCTCCGGGTTGCGGGGCTGCTGGGCTGCGGCTGTTGCGGCGGCCGCGGCTCTGGGGGCGCAGCGGGACTGGAGATGCTGTTGTTGTTTCTGCTGCTGCCGCTGCTGCTGCTGCCGCTGCTGCTGTTGCTGCTGCTGCTGCCGCTCTTGCTGCTTCTGCTGCTGCTGCTGCTGCTGCTGCCGCTCTCGCTGCTGCTGCTGCTGCTGCTCCTGGTCCTGCTCCTCTCGCTGCTGCTCTCGCTGCTGCTGCTGCTGCTGCTGCTGCTTCTGTCGCTGTCGCTGCTGCACCGAGCCTTCTCCAGTGGCGGCGGCGGCAGCGCTGAGCAGCAAACCTGCCGCATCTGGCCAGGCCATTTGGGGGGCTCCGCCGCTCCGCCGCCGCCGCCTTGGGAGGGGAAACAGAGCCCGCTGAAAAACCGGAAACAGCGTAACGTTAGCGCCTCGTAGCCCTCCACCGGCAGCCCAGGGAGGTGGCCCAGCTAGGACAGGGGGCAGACGGCAAGCGGGCCGCTATGCGCAGCGCGGCGCCGCGCAGCGCTCGCACCCTGAGCGCCAGAACCTGGAGGAGGATGCGGAGGATGGGACGCCCGCCCACTTGCTCTCTCGCGCCCCCTCTACCCTGGACCCAATGAGGAGCGCGGCTTCTGCAAGGGAAGCTTAGGACTGCACTGCTTTAATGCCCCACTTTAGCGACGCACTAAAATTTGCTCTTGGGATTTATCAGCATGACAGCGGGGCCGTGCGTGAGAAGAGGGCGAGGGAGAGATAACGGGTCCTGACACCAGCCTGGGAACGTGGGAGTGAGACACAGGGCGTGCCCTGTCTTTGGCCATCGGCTGTAAGAGCCAAGGAGGTTGCCCCGGCCCGGGTTCGGGGAAAGAGGGTAAGCAATCAGCCTGTCGCTTCCAGGCTGTCTCCTCTGGGGAGACCCTAGAGGCCGGCCCCTAATCTAGCCCACGTGCTCGGCCCTGCCATCACCGGGAGAGCGCTGAAAATTCGGGTTGAGGAGAAAATCCCAGCCCCTTGTTATCTGGGGAAGAGTTGGGGCGACATGGAATCTTTTCTCGACGTTTAGGACATCTAACCGAGTGGTGGTTAGAAGAGGGTCCGGTCCCAAGACTTCGGTGTTTTTCCTAGCAGCCAGTCGGGACGAGACTGCGTGCTAGACAACCTTGTCTTCTTTAAAAAGCCACTCCTTAAGGAAGGTGGGGGCCGCTTCTTGGGAACCAACCCGAAAGCCAGAGCCTGTGGGGCCAGAAGCTGCTCAAGAGGAAATGATTTCTTTTTAAAAGTCTGAGGCTTGCAGAAGGCAAGAGAGTTTGCTCGACTGGAGCCAGCCTCTAATTTAAGAAAACAAGTCCATGATCCATATTTTTGCTTTCAGTGAAGGTCCAGGGACCTTCACTTCTCTTCTCCATCCTTTATCCTTGAAGGATGTTGGGCTCAGAAATTCCAGAGGTTTCTGAGAATTTTAATTCTGACTGTCCCTTCTTCCATTCTCCAGAAAACTGACCCAAGGATGTCTGACTAAGGCTAGGAATGCTATTGTGGAAAGGAAGCAGAGAGCTAGACCTTTCTCCTTGGCTGTCTGAGTCACCTCAAACTCAGTATATCCAAAGCCAACCTCCAAATTCCCTATAATTATTAATGACATTGCTTTCTACTTGGCCACCCAAACATTTCAATATGTTCCTTAGTCTCACCTTATTCCCCTGCCGTCACCAATTCCTTTGACTCTACATTTTCATATCCCTGACTTAACTAGTTCCACTCCAGCTGCTCTGCAAATAGCTTCTATGAGGGTCCTCATCATCTCTCATCTGAACTATTGCAAAGCTTCCTAAGTGGTCTCCACACCTTTAGCCCCATCATCCTCCCTCAGTCCTACACTGCCAGAGTGATCTTTCTAAAAATAATTTGTAACTATGATTTGGGCATGTTACTGCTCTCAGGAGTCAAGTCCAAACTCTTTAGCATGGTATGCAATTCCCTTCATGGGCCACCTCTACCTTATCAGCCCTACCCTCGGAGCCAACCTCCTACCCTAGCAACCCTCAGAACATTGTGCTATTTATTGGTGTACTTTTGCACATGGTGTATCTTGTGACTGGGAAACCTCACCTGGAAAATTATCTTTTCCCTAAGGCCCAGTTCAAGTACTACACCTCATCTCTCCTACCTACATGTCTACCATCCCTGCCACCATGCACATATATGATGGAATTAATCTTTTTCCTCTTCTGTATCACCATGTGCCTCATACATACTACTATTATGACAGTAACCCATACTGTACTTCAAGCAGCTGTTAGGGGTCTGCAGCCCCCAAAGGAACCAGGTACCTTAAAGGCACCTATGTCCTAGCAGTTTTTGCATTCCTGTCTTTGTATCTCTATGCATAGTGGCTGGCATAGAAGAAAGTTAAATAAATATGCAGTGAAGGAAAGAGGAAAGGGATAAAAGAAATGAAAATCATCTCCCTTATAAAGGCATCAAACCAACTCTGTTGGCCCTTTCAATGCCCCTTCCCTCTTTAAATCTCATAGATCACAGATTTAATAAATCACAAAACATTGCTGGAAGGAAGATCATATAACTTCACCCTCTCATTTTTCAATGGAAGAATCTGAGGTCCAAAGAGGTAAATGACTTGTTCAAGATCATACACAGCCAGGCCTGTACTCAGCCTTCTGTTTCTGAAACTAGAGTGGTGGTGAAGAACTCGGACTCTTGAGTCAAACAGAGCTGAATTTCAACCCACTTTTATAACTTACTTACTTTGGGATTTATTCATTATACACTTATTCAGTAAATATTTAACTGAAAGACTCCTCTGTGCCAAGCAGTGGGGCACTGTATGGCCACCGGGTATACTGAGTGACCAAACTGACACTGACACTGTCCCCGCTCTCAAAGCACAGACTCTGGTTGAGGGGACAACAGTAAGCAACTAGACAAATAGGTAACTAATTACTTATAGTGATGAGTGTTCTGAAGGAAATAAACAAAATGAAATGATAGGGAATAATGGAAAGGGGAAAGGGTAGGTCTAATTTGATAAGGGAAGGCTTCTCTGAGAAGATAACATTTCAAATGAGAGTAGATGGAGGAGAACGATGTGAATACATGAGATAATATGTGCAAACTGCTTAGAACAATGCCTAGTACAGAATAATGACCCATATTAACATTGGGTATTATTAGTTTACCTATACCTGGGATTTCTAATGTAAGGCTGAGAATCTCCAAGGTATAATTTTCTGTATCTTAAAAAATTCAATGCAATTTTCAATAATAGATGCCACTGTGATTAATAAAAATACATATTCTCTCTTTTTTTAACACATCCTTTTGAAGTACAATAAGGCATTAAGTGAAAAAAAAAAGCAAGGTGAAGAAGAGTGGTAAAATCTGCTATTTGACTTTAGAAAAGGATATATATGTAATGTTTGTAGTAATGAGATGACCTCTGAAAGAATACAGAAGAAACTGAAACAACAGTTGACTCTGGGGCGGGATACTGAGTAGCTAATGGACAGAGATATGAGGGGGAGTTTTTTTTCATGCTATTCCCTTTTGTACCTTGTGAATTTTCTATCAAGTTCATGTACTAACTATTCAAATAACTTTGTAAGGATGAGTCTCTGATTTTTTCTTTTTTACTGTTGCTGGATTTTGTTATGCATTTTCTCAAAGGCTACTTAAAGTTGAACTATTATTATTATAATTGCTGGAAATTTTTTTTTTTACCTTAAAATGATATTCTCTTCCTGAAAATGGCTGAAGCCATTGCACTATCATTTTATCCTCTTCAGAGAACCGAAGGTGAGTTTTGAGATCCCAGCTGTCTTGTTAGAATTCCTGAAGTCGCAGGAGGTGGGGACTTAGGCTGAGACTCCTAAAGGGAAGAAAGGCACCTGTCCAGATTTCCTTAAAGTATGATGTCTGTGGGGATCTGCTTCCAGAATGAGCCTCAGCCATTTAGTTTAGAAGAGCAGAGTATGGTTTTTGGGTTTTGGTTATTTGATTTCGGTATTTTGGGTTTCCTAGAAGGACAGCCCAATCTATACTGGATTTTTTTCCTGGGAATCAAAGTGGGTTATTATTATATATATCTTCAAAAATAAGGCCTGGTATTCTGAACCTACTAACTCTTCATCCTAATTCAATAATTGATAATAATAATAATAGCCATCAAGTATTAATAGCCTATTAAGCAAAGAGTTTTATGTTTATTATTTCTATACCTCAACGACTTTGCATTTTACAACTTGGAGAGATTTAAAAAATGTAATAACTTGCCCAAATGGCAGGCAGAGTCGAGATTCCAATTCAGACTTGCCTGCTTCCCAAACACTTGCTTTTTTTTTCTTAATTATAAAAGTTGTGGGCACCTTCAAAATGGGAGACCTGGGTTTGATTCCCAGACCATGCATCAAAAAAAAAAAAAGAAAAAAGTTATGGGTTTACAGAAAAATCATGCATAAAATACAGTGTTCCCAAAAAAGAAAAAAAAAATCCGATTGTGATAATAAATGCCCAGCTATATGATGATATTGTGAACCACTGATTGTATACTTTGGATGATTACCTGGTATGTGAATATATAGGATATTTCAATAAAGAATAAATAACTTTAAAAATTAATATGAAATTTGACAGTACAGAAAACACAAAGAAGAAAATAAAATAAATAAAAGAAAAACAAGATAATAAAGGAATAAAATCATCCCTGATCTCACCAGTGGTAGATAACCAAGTTAATATTTTGATGTACTTGCATATCAAAGTCTTAGTACAAGTCAATAAATACGTGTTAAACATATCATTTTTTAAAAATACAGTGCTCCCATATCCCACCTTATTCTTAACACTTTGCATTGGCATGGTACATTGCTTACAATGGATTTAAGTCCATTTTTATAATTGTCCTTTTAACTATAGTCCATGGTTTAACTTAGGGTTCACTGCTTGTATTGTACAGTTTCATGGATTTTTAAAAATTTTTTATCCTCATAACATAACCTACAATTTCCCCCTTTTTAACCACATTCAAATATATAATACCGTGCTATTAATTATATTTACAACAAACACTTGCTTTTTCCCCACCACCAGCACATCTTTCTGAGTGAAAGGGATTTTCTGAGCCATCTGAACGGTCTCTAATCATTCCAACTACTTCTGCAAGTATCATTCTACTTGAAATTCATAACACTGGACAACAAATGCTATGAATATCATTTTGCAGATGAGGAAAAGGAGACACAGAGAATTTAAGTGACTTTCCCAAGATCACAAAGCCTCTGTCTGAAAGGCCAAAATTTATCACAAACTCAAGGTCATGCTTTTTTTTGGGGGGGGGGTGATTTAATTAATTGATTAATTAATCAATAACATTTTAATTGTATAATATAACATATATACAAAGCGAAGAAAGAAAAAAGCAGTACTTTTCAAAGCAGTCTTCAACAAGTAGTTACAGGACAGATCCCGGAGTTTGGCATGGCCTACCATACTATCCTCTCAGATTTTTCCTTCTAGCTGCTCCAGATTATGGGAGGCTAGAAGGAATAGATACTATTTTTTTGTCATCACAATCAATTTTTTTTCTTTTTTGTGAAAAATAACATATATGCAAAAAAACAATAAATTTCAAAGCACAGCACCACAATTAGTTGTAGAACATATTTCAGAGTTTAGCATGGGTTACAATTCCACAATTTTAGGTTTTTACTTCTAGCTGCTCTAAGATACTGGAGACTAAAAGAGATATCAATTAAATGATTCAGCAATCATATTCATTTGTTAAATCCTATCTGCTATGTATAACTCCACCATCAACTTTGTTTGATCTTTCTATCCCTCTCTTTAGGGGTATTTGGGCTATGGTTGGGCCCTCTGGGTTGCAGGACTTATCTGGTCCAGGGACCCATCTGGAGGTTGTAGGTTTCTGGAAAGTTACTGTAGTGTATGCACCCTTGTGGAATCCTATATATTGCCCCAGGTGTTCTTTAGGATTGGCTGGCATGGTCCTGGTTGGGGGTTGGCGGGTTATGATAGCTAGCAGGCTCATGGCTTTTAAAGAGAACCACGAAGAGAAATGGAAGCCAGACCTGTTCACCACCACATGCCTCGCTACGGTGTTGTGAAAAAACTGGTTCGTGGTAGGAGTGGGCTGTGTCACTATATAATAATCACTGAGAACAAAAACAGAAGTAGACAGAATGGTATAGACATTCTGAATTCAAGATAGAACACCCACGTGAAAAGTTTGGCTTCTTCTCTCAGATCACTCCCACGCAAGATGGGCTTCTTCCAGTTTTCGCCAGTTTAGCAAGCCAGAAAGGGCCACTGAACCAGGTCACGTGACTTACTACATCCAGGCGCTGGCTAGCCAGAGAGAAGTACATGGCTTTTATCTGGTCACCGAGTCTCACCAATAAAGCCAAACACTTTGCGGGGCAGTCTCTCTTTCTAAATAAAGACATTTTGAAAACTTTTTTTTTTTTTCCTTTTGAGATGTTTTCTAAATTTGGCTTCCAAAATCACTCTCAGGTTCTCTATGGTTAATTTCTTTTCCTCCAAGGATTTTTTAAACACGGGACTAAACAGAAACAGATATTGAATATCTGAGAATTTTAGCACCGGGAAGGGCTTCAGTGTCCATGTAGTTCAATGCCCTCTTTATACCGATGAAGACATCAAGACCACAGAGATTTTTTTGATTTGCTTAAGGTCACAGAGCCTAATGGTAGAAACAGCAGTAAAAACCTGACTCTTGGCCTAGTGCTTTTTTTTTTTTTCTACTTTTCAAAATCCTGGTTCTGCCCCTACTGGACTGAGAGTTTGGGCAAGTCACTTAATGCCTTAGTTTCCTCCCCAGTGAGATTTGGATAATAACATATCTATTCCTTAGGGTTTTTGTGAGGATTATATGAAATAATTCATGCAAAATGCTTCAGCTAGAACCTTGTGCATGAAGGTTCTAGCTACAGGGGTGGGCAACAGAGTCAGACTGCCTAAGTTTGAATTCCTCCTGCTTTGCCACTTACTTAACTGATGCTTTGGCCCTAATGACTTCACTTCTCTGTGTCTCGGTTTCCTCAAATGTAAAATAGGTATGATGACAGTAGTTCCCACCTCATTAAAATGGCT